>JARBWK010000010.1:33207054-33367525 GCA_030556195.1 Anolis apletophallus
AAAAGAAAAAAAGAAGGAAAGACTACAACAAATAGAACTAAATCAAGTTAAAATGAAGAAGCCGGCATAAAAATATCTGGAAAAAGAAGAGAAATCAGCAATATCAAGACAAAATTCTCCCTGTGGAATGGACTGGAAGCAAGTGCTAAGAATATGGACTCTACTCTCTACTTTATCTCAACTTTACTCTACTATAAACTTACTTTTTTTTATCATACCCTATCTTCTATCCTGATCTTGACCCACATTTACTCACACCCAACCCTTCCCTTTCTTTCCCTTTTTTCTTACCCCTCCCCTCTTTTTCTATCACAGACTTTGCTATTTTATCATATGTAAAAGCTGAATAAAAAAATATTTTTTAAAAAGATAATGAGACATGTCTCATTAAGAGCCACACCCACTGTTTTTAGCATGGTGAGATGTGTTCCACACTGTACATGCATACTCAGCAGCTGAGTAGCATAGCACAAGGGCAGATGTCTTCACTATATATTAGGCTTGGTTTAGGGCAAAAATCGGGATTCAAAATCTAAGGGGGGATTTTTTATTAGTAATAGAAAGACTTACAAAAAATTTCCAAAAATTTCTAAAATGTAACGTACTTACTAACGTAAATTCATATGCCAGCGCATGCGCATTTCCAGAGGGAGTTTGCCTACAACTCCCAGAAATCCTAACAGCTGGTAAACTGACTGGGATTTCTGGGAGTTGTAGGCCAAAACTGGAATAAATCACACTGAATTCTAGATGGGACTCTCCAAATAGGAAGGAGGGAAGGAGGAGGGAGGGGTATTCTATACTTGGAAGCAAAAAAAGGAGGAGGCCCCCGTCTCACCTCCTTGCTGCCTCTCTCTCGCCCCGATCCTGAGGGAGTGAGGGCCCAAGTTTGCCCAGGCTGAGGGGAAAAGGAAGAGGCCTGAGGCTGTGAGGAATGGTGAGAGTTGAAGTCCAATACACCTGGAAAGCTGAAGTTGGCCCGTGTGGTGGGGGAAGAGAAGAGGCAGAAGAGAAGGGAGGGGGGAAGCCACGAGGAGAGAGAGAGAGAAAGCAGAGAGAGAAGGAGAGAGAGCGGGGGAGAGGGAGGAGTGAGTTGAAGTCCAAAACATCTGGAGGGCTGAAGTTGGCCCGTGCAGTGGGGGAAGAGAGGAGGCAGAAGAGAAGGGAGGGGGAAGCCACGAGGGAGAGAGAGAGAGAGAGAGAGAGAAAGCAGAGAAAAAAGGAGAGAGAGTGGGGGAGAGGGAGGAGTGAGTTGAAGTCCAAAACATCTGGAGGGCTGAAGTTGGCCCGTGCAGTGGGGAAGAGAGGAGGCAGAAGAGAAGGGAGGGGGCCATGAGAGGAGGAGAGAGAGAGAGAGAGAGAGAGAGAGAGAGAAAGCAGAGAGAGAAGGAGAGAGAGCGGGGGAGAGGGAGGAGGGAGGGCTGAAGTTGGCCAGTCATGAAGCCTCTTCAAGGCTTGGCACGCTTTAGATCCTGGCAGGCAGGAGGGGCAGGGAGGGCCCGTCCACTCCTCCTCCCCTGCCAGGATCTAAAGTGCGCCAAGCCTTGAAGAGGCTTCATGACTGGCCAGAGAATGAGGAGCAAAGGAGGAGGAGGAGTGGACGGGGCCCTCCCTGCCCCTTCTCCCTGCCAGGATGTAAAGTGCACCAAGCCTTGATGCGCTTTAGATCCTGGTGGAGGAGGAGGAGAGGACGGGGCCCTCCCTGCCCCTCCTCCCTGCCAGGATCTAAAGCGCACCAAGCCTTGATGCGCTTTAGATCCTGGCGGAGGAGGAGGAGAGGACGGGGCCCTCCCTGCCCCTCCTCCCTGCCAGGATCTAAAGCGCACCAAGCCTTGATGCGCTTTAGATCCTGGCGGAGAAGGATGAGCGGACGGGGCCCTCCCTGCCCCTTCTCCCTGCCAGGATCTATAGAGCACCAAGCCTTGATGCGCTTTAGATCCTGGCGGAGGAGGAGGAGCGGACGGGGCCCTCCCTGCCCCTCCTCCCTGCCAGGATCTAAAGCACACCAAGCCTTGATGCGCTTTAGATCCTGGCAGGGGGGAGAAGCGGACGGGGCCCTCCCTGCCCCTCGTCCCTGCCAGGATCTAAAGCGCACCAAGCCTTGATGCGCTTTAGATCCTGGCGGAGAAGGAGGAGCAGACGGGCCCTCCCTGCCCCGCCTCCCTGCCAGGAGTTTGTTTGCATCTGATTGGCTAAAGGAAAGAAGGTGGTTTCATGTTACCACCTGGTCTTCATTAGCCAATGAGAAACCGCGTTGACTAAGGGCAAAGAAGCCATCCGACGTCCTTACGACACTTACGCACCAGATACAAAAATGGCGCCGGCCAGGACCGGAAAAGAAAGGCTACTTCCGGGTTCGCCGGCGAGATGCGTAAAAAACTAGAAAGTCCCATTTCTTACGAATTCCTTCCGATTTCAATTAATTTTCATAACTCTGAGCCCATGCCTACTATATATGGTTGTGATCCTCATGTTGTACCAGTCAGCTTTCGTATGATATTGTTTCTAGCACCTACTTTTTGCTTGATATGCAGACAGTGCTTCTTGTAGGTCAGAGCATGATCCAGGGTAACTTCCAGGTATTTGGGTGTGCTGCAATGCTCTAGTAGGATTCCTTCCCAGGTATTCCTCAGAGCTCGGGATGCTGTCTGTTCTTAAGATGAAAAGCACATGTATGTGTTTTAAATGGGTTATGAATCAGCTGGTTTTCCCTGTAATAGGCAGTACGATCACCTAGACCAGGGGTGCTCATTAGGTAGCTCGGGAGCTACTAGTAGATCTTCGGCCCTCTTCCAGGTGATCTTCGGGCCTCACCAGCCGGATGGGGCACTCCTGCCATGCGCGCGCATATCGTGCGCGCATGCGCGCTCCTGCTGCTGGCTTCCGCTCTTGCGGCGCTTCTTTCGCCTGCAGGGCATTGCAGGAAGAAGAAAGCATGAGGCGGGGCCTCTGGAGGGAGCGCCCAGCCTCTCTCTTGTCCAGAAGCAGCTGTGCAGCCTCGGTTGCCGGCGAGACAGGCAGGGCGGAGCGCTCCCTCTGGATGCCCCGCCTCGTGCTCTCTGTTTCCTGCAATGCCCCGCAGGTGGAAGAAGCGCTGCGCTGACAGAAAACAGTAGCAGATGCACGCGAGGTGGCAAGAGGCGGGGGCAGGTAGATCTTTTGAACTTGGTTGCTTTAAGAATAGCTCGCATGCTGAAAAAGTGTGAGCACCCCTGACCTAGAGCCCCGGAGAGCTTCTGTTCAACCATCTCAAAGCTCCTCGCTTGAGCAGTAATGGCACGATCGTCAGCATAGATGAAACTCTCTGTACCTTCTGGCAATGGTTGGTCATTTGTGTAAATGTATCTGCAATGACTATAAAAGACATAAGAAGGTGTAAACCAGGCTTACACCTACATATGTCTGCAAAAGGATGCTGGCCAAAATATTTTTCAGAACACTGAGTAAGTAATATTTACCTGCCATCTGTGGAAGCTGTTTTCTATTGTTTAGGGAAGGAACATATTAAGAACTCAGTTTTAAACTTTTTAGAAGGATTAAAAAAAAACAAACCTCACAAATAAAAGTAATGAATAATAGAACCAGTACTATAATGAATTATTTTTTAAAAAAAGAAATAAGTGAAAAGGTGTTATTTTTCTGTAATGTGTTACATAATGACTTACTTTTTAGAAATAGGTTCCTAAGCTCCAGAGGATTCATCGGTATATTTTTCACAATCAAGTGGGTGTTTTTCAAATATTACATGCTGTATTCCTGTGCCAACCCCCCTAGATTTAATACTCTGTCCTTTTGCTATAGGCTCATATTACTGTTTTAAGAAATCATAAACTAGACATGCATAAGTCTAGTTTCTAATTTCTTGAAATGTACAAATAATTTTTGTTTTAAATTTAGGAAGTGCATTCAAATCGGGTTTTTTACATGTTAGTTCTGCAATGCTGTCAATGCAGAAGCATATTTCTCCCTTAAACCAGCATATGGTGTTCTCAGTACACAGATAGATTGGTGCAATTTAATCTAATCACTCCACAGAGGCAAAGAACATTTTAAATCATTTTAATGATTTGAGATTCCCATCCTCTGAGTAAATGGGTTACCACTTGGACTGCAGGTTTGCAGATAACTCATTCAGAGAGTTATTGTGTTGTATGGTCTCTTGATAGTGATGAATTAATTTTATTGTAGGGCTTCACTGTTAGATGAAATAGAGTATACCACATTGTCAAACCAGTCATATAATGCCCCTTTAGAGAATTTGAAGCTATGGAGACTTGAATATGTTAGAAATGTCCAAGTTCTACGAAGAAATATAGTGAAATCAGATGGTCTAAAATCTTAATTATTATTACTCTCACAAACTGTAAAAACAAATTGTAAAAACATAACAACATAAAATAGATAAAAAGACTATTGTTGAAAATAGTATCCTAAATTGAAAGCTCCACTGAGTGTTAAAAGTAACGAAGTTAAAAAATAAATAAATAAACAAAAGTGGATGTCAGTTATGCTGCAAGGCCAGGACAAAACTCAAGCGAAGCTCTTTAGCAAAGAAGGCTAAATTCCTTGTAAAATGACAACTCCCATGAAACAATATTCTCACAAGAAGTTGCTACACCTGCAAGTGCCATTTTGCTCTCACAATCAGGAAAAATACCTTTGGTTGGTTTGCAATA
Source organism: Anolis apletophallus (assembly GCA_030556195.1). Lineage (NCBI taxonomy): Eukaryota > Metazoa > Chordata > Lepidosauria > Squamata > Anolidae > Anolis > Anolis apletophallus. The sequence goes on from JARBWK010000010.1 coordinate 33,211,731, forward strand.
ATCCAAGGGAGTTATAAAGCTTTAGATTTCCCAGTCAGACTTCTTAAGTTTAGATTGAACCTGGTTTCCAAATCAGGCTAAACTAAATCAGCAAGCAGAGAATTGAACTTAATCTTAATCTTCTAGTCAGTGTGCAGTCAGTAATAGCTAGAACATGGAACTTAGCAGATCAATCACCACATATTCTAGATGCAGCTTTCAATAAGATTAAATTAGCCATAGTTCCTCCACCAACTTGCTGCCAAGTTATCCACAGGGAGGAAAATGCTTTCCCAGAAATGTAGACCCAGGGCACTTGTCTTCTCTTTTTGGGGGCTTTAAAAGAAGATTTATTTTTATTTGTTGGATAAATATACTAATCTTCCATACTTGACCTCTGTTTTCCTGGATAAATACAAAAGAATAATATTACCCAAGGGAAAAGGTGTAAAGTTAAATGGTTTATTCATGTTTCTCCCAGTGAAGTCAGGCCAAATGGTTAAAGAATGCTCACTTCAAGTCCACCTCCATCCTGCTAAATAAAGAATATGACTATTACTTATACATGCATTCCTTTGAGTGTGGGAATACGGCAAATCAAATCAGGTATGCGCTCTGCTCAAAGCAAGAGAGCCCGTCATTGCCGTTCTTCTGAAGTGAAGGGGGACCAGCAAAGCATCATGTAACCTGCTATTTTGAAACACAACTTTTTAACATGGAGTAACTACTTAGCATTCATTTACTTCAATAGAAATGTTTGTTCCTTCTACAGCAAACCTTGTAATTCCTACATCACAGAGAAGTCAATGTCACTGACAACTGGTGATTTAAATGGAAAACGGGCTTGGGTAAACAAATAATTTATTTCTCAAGCAGCATATTGGTTCACCTCCCAGCCGCCCAGTATGCATGAAATTGGTACCTTGAAGGGATATTTATTCATAACTTTCAGCAGTAAGTAATTTATCTTTCCATTTGGGAAAGGGAAAAATGTCTGTATTTATTATTTATTTACAATAAGCAGAATGATCATGGACATTCCACATCAAAAGTTTTGCTTTAACATTATGTGGCTGTATTTTTATTTGTATACCTATATTTTGTTCACCACCTTGGGCACTTCCCCTCCCCCCACCCCAAATGGGATGAGGTCCATAGTAATCTTGGCTTTCAATATTGGAGTTTTCCCTATGGAGAGAGCAGAGGAAAGGATTCTCTGTGTGATGATTCAAAGATGGGCAAATATGGAGGGGAATCTGGGGGAAAACTGAAGAGTGAAATACAAGTGATGAGAAGACAACTTGAAACGGCACAATTGAGGATAGAAAGATATGATTCCCTTTGCTAGGCAGATGCCCCTCCCCCCAATGCGTCTCAAGGTCCATGTAATGAGGTCCTAGGAAGGGCAACATTCCATGTCTTCTATCCCCTCCTCATGATGAATTAACTTAGAGCAAAGAATAATTGTGTGTGTGCATGGGGATATTTTAAATGCAGTCCAAAAAGTGGGACAACAGAGGGTTAAAATGAGACTGTTATTGCCAAACTGGGACAGTAGGACAATTAAATGTGAGGTTGAAGAGACAGCCTTGCACATGAAATGTGAAACACTATGGTGGAAGCCTTACATCCTTGAATTTTGGTACAAATTTGTGTCTTTCCTTTTATGGTTAGCAATAGGGCTTTTCAGTGGGAAGTAGGACAGCGGTGGATGTTAGATAATGACAATGGAAGAATTTAATTGCTATGATCTGTTTCAAAGCCAAGGTGGCCTCATAATTTAAGTTGATTTTTTGTACCACTAAATCAATAGGTATAATTCTGAGAACTATTTTTTTACTGTCTACCTAAGACATTCCATCCAGTATAGTCTCATTCTCTCTGCTTTCATAACCCAGTGTCCTATTTTTCTTCCCTAACCCTTTCATTGTATTTTGTATCAGTGGGAAGTCTCCATAGCAACTACCCAAAATAAATCGACTCGGCTTCTATTTTCTGGATGCCATTGCTGCTTCTGAGGTCAGAATCCAAAGGCAAACCAAACTGAAGCCCTTCTCTTAGTGGTTCGTAGGTTTTTATTTTCTTAAAATTTACTAGTCTGAGCAGAACCTACAGTCCTATCTCTCCAAGGATAGATCTGTCAATGCAACTATTCTGAAATTCCTCAGCGATATATTGTTTTGTTTTTACACAAAATGAAATGAACATTTTTTCAAGGATAAATGTTATGTATCCATCATTTGCTCAGGAAATTAAGGATACATTATATTTGTGGGGACATTATTTGCCTGGAGATACCATCAGGTAATCTCTTACCAATTCTGAGTTGTTAGGTGCAATTAAGGACCTTATCAGATAGCCAAGGGTAAAGTGGAGGACAGCAGGGGAAATTGTAAGATAGCGGAGGGAACTGTCATGCTCTGTTTCCTACTGTTGGGGTCCATCCTCTGCCTTCTCATGATGTTTCCCCGTCTATTTCTGCTTCCTCTTTGACTCCTGTTGCTGTGTTCAATGAGGAGTTGGGTGCACACCTGACTCCTCTGGACTCTGCTGCCACAATGTTACAGCATAGAGCCCCACAAAGTCTCACTGGAAGTAGCCTTGCATCATGTGATGGGTTCCAGGGGACTCTGTGCTGACAGCAGAGTGAAGATGCTTCTCTCATTGAATCTGATGAGGTCCTATGATTAGAAAGTCTGCCCTGAGTACCAAATAACCCCAAAACAAGGCTTTTTCATATGTAATGACATCACAAAGGACTGGAACTTGGATCCTGATTCAAATCTCCACTGAGCCTTGAAATGCTCTGGGAATACATCTATCCTGTAGAATGAATGCAGTTTGACACCACTTAAACTGCCATTTCTCAATGCCGTGAAACCCTTGTAAAACTCCAACTCCTGTGACTCCGTGGCATTGAACATAGAAGTTAAAGTGGTGTCAAACTGCTTTAATTCTATAGTGTAGACGCACCCTGGGTAGCCTTTTGCCAACCTTTCTGTCTTCCTGAGCTACCTCCCAGATTTTTGGAATATAAAGTGTGGAGGAGGAGAACTGGGAATTTTACTTCATTGTAAGGAAGGTGGAATATAAAAATAACAATATCTTCAACATTGTTTTGCATTGTAAGATACACTCAGGATTTTCAATAGCATATATTAAAATACAGCATATATTAAAGGTTTAGTGTTCTCGTTAAAATGCAGTTTGATAGCACACTTAGATTTTATACTCAAGACACTCCTAACATAATAGCATCATTCCAAACAACAAATCAAATTTTAATATATGTTTGAATATTTTATTATTGGAATTACCTAAGGAAGCTTAATATAGTCTTCATTAATATGTCTAAATGCTAAACAGACAAATGTCATACAAATTATTTAGCCCATAAATTTATACTTAGGATGGAAAGTTTGTCAAGCTTATTCCTATAATTCTTGCAGTGTCTCCAGGTCTAATTCCCTTATTCAACTAAATGGTATTACACAAGTTTGTATATTTCCACTTGGTCAGTGAAGAAGAATTATCTCCAATGCAGAAGTTTCATGCTGTAGTTTTGAAAATTGGTTATTACAATTTGTGCCTTTATAATGAGCATTTCTTCAGCATTAAAGATTTATTTAATGGAAAAATTCAGAACTTTCATAGATAACTTTTATTATATTCTCTGTGGAGGACAAAGGTTAATACTGAATATTCTGTACTTGTGTAAGTCAACTGAGAGTTTGGAGATTGTCTGCTGTCTCAAACCAGGACGCATAGGAGTCAAGACCCCAAACCTTATTTTATCCACCAATGTTATCGTATTTGAAAACACAGCTGGCCAATTACTGCAGTGCAAGGACAAGGAATCTGGGATGGGCCTTGTGTGAAAAAGGCTACTGCCATATTGGCTACATTATTTTTTTAAATTTCTCTTCCAGGAAGTTCAAAGCAGTGGACACAACTTTTTATTTGTCTTTATGCTCATCATAGCCATAAAGAGTAGATTAAATTGATAATGATTTGTCACACAGGCATTTGTGTGGGTTAGTGGAGTGTAGACTTGAATGTGGGTCTCCCAATGCTCTAACCATGGCATCACACTGTGTTGTCACATTGCTTTGCCTCAGGGCAAGTCTACATGGGTAAGAAAGCCAAAACTCATCGAGAATATGCTTCTAGCTGTTCCCGCAATGTTCCCAAACTTCTGATGAGTATCATAGGGGTTTTTTAACCAACTTTGCCCTACTTTGGTCAAAGTCAAGGGGTACTCCTGAGCTTGCTGGGAATTCTGGAATATCTCACAATTTCAGAGCAATCTGAACAGTGGGATTGGGTTTGATTTGACCTGCTCTACTATCAGATGGAATACTGGCACAATCACTTTTTTCTGTGTGCTCATTAGCATAGGAAAAGAGGATGGATCATACCTTTATTGTGGCTACTGCCACTCCCAGCAAATCACAAAGCTCCCAGCCAGCCTCCTTCCTTCTTGGTAGTCAGGTGGGAGCATCTTCTGTTTTCGGAATTGGGCACCCACAATGTATAGAAGCTCCAATGTAGCTGTATGGCTGCGTGGAAGCAGTGGTGATGCAGAGGATGAGATGATGGTCCTGTGGGGCCAATGATCCACCATAGCTGGATCAGCAAGTTGCCTCAGCTAGTTAGTTAGGGCCCAAACCTTGGCATAACACCCAACCTATTGAGACTGACTGCGTTCTTGGGGAAATTAACTCTTTAGGTTCCTTGGAAGGTTTCAGGTTTTCCTCACTAGAGGGTCAATTACCAGGTTTGAAGAAGGAACATTTGCCCACCTTAACTGATGTTTTAATGACATGTCTACAGGAGAATATTATGTTATTTGTTGCTACAATGAGTGATTTCTATGGCTGAAGTATCAGTTTATATAAATGAGAATAAGGCCTACTGAGTGCAAGTATTAATAAGCAAGTTCATGTATAGTATCGAAACCCAGTCAGGTGATCATATGGCACCGGAACACTTTCCCCATCCTTGGATAAAAAATACATCCAGCACAAGGTGGTTCCAGAGGGGAGAAAAGATCCATGCAAGTCTTTTGATTGTTGCCTTTAAAATACTGTGCTTGAGAAACATTTATCAATGAATGTGGTGTGCCAACATTTTCTTTCTGAATTGGAATTTTTGCAAAAGGCATTCCCCACAATATATGAAAGACAAAGGAGCAAAATTTCACTACATTTTAAAAAAGATTTGGGCCCAGAATGCCTTCCATTAAAAGTGAATTATAAGTGTCTTATAAGTGTTTTATTTTTCCTCTCAAAACAGTGTCCATCATGGACCTCATCACAATAGAGAATGAATCCACTTTAAATTCGGTTTCTACCTCCTGCAGAATTCTGGGGTTTGTAGTTTAGGGAGGAGCCTTTAACAGCCTCACTAAACTACAAACTCCAAAATTCTGCAGGAGGCAGAAAATTGATTTAAAGTGGATTAATTCTCTAGTGTGATGAAATAGCAAGTCACATGGAATCATTGAAAGGCAGAATGGAGGAATGCATTATTCAGGGATTACAAACTACAAAATTCATTTTTGTTGTTCTGTATTGAATGTTGTATCAACATTCCTTAGGGCAGTGTTTTGTAGTCAATGACAAATAGGTACATATAATTTATGTATATGTAATTGTAAGTCTCATAATTGTGAACATAACAAAGTAAGTGTTTCATTGTTTGGAGTAAGAGATCTCAGAACAAAACTTATTGGTTTGTGGGGCATTTTTTGTACTTTTTACACAGCTGCGAGACATATTATAATAGCTTTTTTCTTCTCCAATGTACTAGAATATATGGGGGATACAAAAAGTGAGCTCCCAACCATAGACCATCAGTCAGTAGCCAGACAGGTAAACATGCCAGAAGCAGAACAACTAATTTCAACACACATTAGAAATTCCCCTTCACGGCTGATGATGAATTTACCAAGACAGAAATCATTGCTGGGCCTGAAACAAATAAACATCAGGAAAGTAAAGATTCTCATGTTGGCATAAAGAACCACTTTCAATTTCCCTAGCCCTAAGGGGTTGGGATGGAAAGTTCAGTTCTACCGAAATCATTTCACAGATATGAATGTTATCCCTTGAGATAACAGGTTGGAGCATTCTGAGCAAGAACATTCATTTATCATTGGCATGCCCTGGAAAATACGCTCCCCAGAAAGTACATAATCTACACACACACACACACACACACACACACACACACATATAGACATTGTGTCCACTTCCACTCAGGACTTATGTAGATGAATATGAACCCAAGAGGAAGCAAGTTCCTTTCTTTTTCCACCCATTTACCTTCCTTCATTGTTCTATAGTGGCAATGGAAGGGCACAAAAGAAAGTGAGTTCTCTTCCCCAACCTCCTTACCCTTGCCCTCTCACATTTATATCCCCTACCACTATGCTCTTTGTGATTGGCTTTCTACCAAGTGCCAGAAAGTGAAACCAAGCTTTGTGTTTTAATTTTATAATTTATTACTTTTATATATTGACTACCTTTCTTCTGTTGAGAATAAAGTCTCATACATGGCTCTCCTCCACAGCAATCTTTATTTATTTATTTATTTATAACTTTTGTACCCCGACCTTCTCACCTCCATAGAGGGACTCAGACTGGCTTCTTGTGAAGTAAGCCAGACTGTGGGAGCATGGGTTGCTCATGACTCAGTAGGAACTTGAAGCTGGATTCCCCACAGTGCATTAATAAAGCAGTCCAGCTCCAATTTTTGTGTATGACTGTAAAGGTTGGATGGTGAAGAAAATTGTCAGGAAGTAAATCAACCTTTTTGAAATGGGATGCTGGAAAAGTTATTTGGATATTGTGGACTACTAAAATGATGAATGATTGGGTCTCTGAGCAAATCAAATATAAACTCTTGCTAAAAGCCAAGGTGCCTAAACTGAAGCTGTTATACTTTGGATGTATCATGACACAAAGTAACTTATTCGAAAAGATAACAGTGCTTGGTAGGAGAAATGGGAGACTACACTACATAAGAACATAAGAACATAAGAACATAAGAAGAGCCATGCTGAATCGGACCTCAGCCCATCTAGTCCAGCATTCTGTATCACACAGTGGCCCACCAGTTGTACACGGGGATCTCGAGCAGAAGGGAGGGCAAAACCCTGACCTGCTCCCGACCCCCCACAACCAGTACCCAGGGAAATCCTGCCTACCTCAACCAACTCCGAGGTGGCACTTGAATGTCCTTTTCAGTAACTACCGATACACTTGGTATCCATGAATCTGTCTAATCCTGCCTTGAAGTTGTAAAGGTAAAGGTGATAGATCTGAGTTTTCAAGGAGACTGTCATTCCTATGGTCACTTTAAGTTCAAGTTGATTTGAAAGGAAATGACACTAAAATTGAATTATACTTTAAATACATATTTTAAATGCTTTTAAGTTGCATTGCCATGTGTAATTTTTTAAAAAAATATTAGGTTTGATGTGGGATTTTTTTAAAGGTATACATTGCCTTTAATCCTGTGCTGGGAGAAAGGTAGGATATAAATTACACTGGCCATTAGGCATGGGCTCAGAGTTATGAAAATTAATTGAAATCGGAAGGGATTCGTAAGAAATGGGACTTTCTAGTTTTTACACATCTCGCCAGCGAACCCAGAAGTAGCCTTTCTTTTCCGGTCCTGGGCGGCACCATTTTTGTATCTGGTGCGTAAGTGTCATAAGGACGTCGGATGGCTTCTTTGCCCTTAGTCAACGCGGTTTCTCATTGGCTAATGGAAACCAGGTGGTACCATGAAACCACCTTCTTTCCATTAGCCAATCAGACGCAAACAAACTCCTGGCAGGTAGGAGGGGCAGGGAGGGCCCGTCTGCTCCTCCTTCTCCGCCAGGATCTAAAGCGCATCAAGGCTTGGTGTGCTTTAGATCCTGGCAGGGAGGAGGGGCAGGGAGGGCCCCATCCGCTCCTCCTCCTCTTCCAGGATCTAAAGCGCATCAAGGCTAGGCGCGCTTTAGATCCTGGCAGGGAGGAGGGGCAGGAGGACCCCGTCTGCTCCTCCGCCAGGATCTAAAGCGTATCAAGGCTTGGTGCGCTTTAGATCCTGGCAGGGAGGAGGGGCAGTGAGGGCCCCGTCAGCTCCTCCTCCGCCGCCAGGATCTAAAGTGCATCAAGGCTTGGTGCACTTTAGATCAAGGCTTGGTGCGCTTTAGATCCTGGCAGGGAGGAGGGGCAGGAGGGCCCGTTGCTCCTCCTCCTCCGCCAGGATCTAAAGCGCATCAAGGCTTGGTGCACTTTAGATCGTGGCAGGGAGAAGGGCAGGGAGGGCCCTCGTCTCCTCTCTTCTCCGCCAGGATCTAAAGCGCATCAAGGCTTTGGTGCGCTTTAGATCCCTGGCAGGAGGAGGGGAGGGGGAGGGCCCCGTCTGCTCCTCCATCAACCTCCGCCAGGATCTAAAGCGCATCAAGGCTTAGGTAGCAGGGAGAAGGGAGCAGGAGGGCCGTGCTTTAGATCCTGGCAAGGAGGAGGGGCAGGGAGGGCCCCGTCAGCTCCTCCTCCTCCGCCAGTATCTAAAGCGCATCAAGGCTTGGCACACTTTAGATCCTGGCAGGGAGGAGGGGCAGGGAGGGCCCTGTCTGCTCCTCCTCCTCCGCCAGTATCTAAAGCGCATCAAGGCTTGGCGCGCTTTAGATCCTGGCAGGGAGGAGGGGCAGAGAGAGAGAGAGAAAGCAGAGAGAGAAGGAGAGAGAGCGGGGAGAGGGAGGAGTGAGTTGAAGTCCAAAACATCTGGAGGGCTGAAGTTGGCCAGTCATGAAGCCTCTTCAAGGCTTGGCACGCTTTAGATCCTGGCAGGCAGGAGGGGCAGGGAGCGCCCGTCCACTCCTCCTCCCCTGCCAGGATCTAAAGCGCGCCAAGCCTTGATGCGCTTTAGATCCTGACAGAGGAGGAGCAGATGGGGCAGTTTTATTGGGAGGGGAATGATGTGAAATAACGTGATGCCATCAGCAGTCTCTTGGATAATCATCAGTCCCAAATCCCGCTTGCCATTTACCTTTTATGAACAGGGTATTGAGTTGGGGAGGCATATTTCCCTACTGAAGACTTTATTGGTTGAAGATTCTTAAATGTTAACAGTTTAAGGTTTGGAGCAACCACAACAAAAATATTTCCTTCCTGAGGGACGAAATATGACACACACTGTGTTTTGGTAAATATGATGGGTGTGTATTTTATATTTTTCACTGATTTTTTTAGCACACTGTGGAAACAATAAAATGTCTGAGCAGAAGAAGTTTATTGACTTAAGCTGAAGAAAAGGTCAAACAGGCAGATGAAGTCATAGGCCTCTTTATGAAATTTCACATATGTGAAGTGTTCTATAAATGTTACAATGGGGAGATGCTGCCTTTATGGTCTTGGGGAGGTGGGAAAAAGAGGCACCTGTCAAATTTTAAAGATTCAAAGAAAAAAGGTTATAGATGGATTATAGATGCTTTGTGTATTCAGGAATGTCAGCAGGAGGAGGTAAAGGTCATATCGCTAGACTCTTGGATGGGGATGGTATTTCTTGCAAGTAAGTAAGTTTCATAAAGATACATTTTGAAATGCAGTGTAAAATTAACTTCCCACCCCACAAATTTGTTTGGGCACAGTGATGAATTTTGGTGATAGGTCCATTTGACGTATTGGGGGAGGGGCCATGCATTTTATTTTGTCAACTGATTGCTTTGCAACAACTCTGATGTTGTTGCAAAGAACACTGCAAGCAAGTTGCTGTGAAACAAGAGTTTAATCTAGCCAAAACTGACCATTTTAAAACACCATTGATTTCAACAACTACTACCGTGTTTCCCCAGAAAGTAAGACAGCGTCTTACTTTCTTTTGACCCCCAAAATCCCCACTACGGCTTACTTTCGGGGTATGGCTTACATTAGCCGACTGTACCTGCCATACCCCAAAAGTAAGCCTTTCCCCTTGGCCGCCGCGTCACTCGGTCCCGCCTCCTCCGCCGCCTCCTCCGCCTCCTCCGCCCGCCGCTGCCTCCCTCCGCCTCCGTCGCTGCCCGCCGCCGCCTGCCTCCTCCGCCGCCTCCGCCCGCCGCTGCCTCTGCTCGCCACTGCCTACCTCCGCCTCCAGTGCCGCCCGCCGCCTGCTTGCCTCCTCCGCCGCCGCCGCTCAGCGGCCCCACGCCTGCGCCCAGTGGCACGGCAGTGCGGGCGCGCTCAGGCCTTCTGCCCATGCGCGATCGTCTGCGCATGGGCAGAAGGTACAGCGCGTCTGGACGCTGGCGCGCTGATGAGGCAGCTGGCGCAGGCGCGCCGGGGCGCTTCGGTTGCCTTCTGCCCATGCGCAGACATTCGCGCATGGGCAGAAGGCCTGAGCGCGCCCGGCGCGGCTAACCTGCTTCAGCGCGCGCCAGCGTCAGCGTGCGTCAGGCGGCGCTCGGTACCTTCTGCCCATGCGCAGGCATTCGCACATGGGCAGAAGGTCAGGAGCGCGCCCGGTGCAGCCGCGCCAGGCGCAGGGTGGGGACCGCTGTGCGGCGGCGGCGGAAGAGGAGGCAGGCGGCGGCGGAGGCAGAGGCGGAGGTAGGAGGCGGTGGAGGAGGCAGGCGGCGGCGGGTGGCGACGGAGGTGGAGGGAGGCGGCGGCGGGCGGAGGAGGAGGAGGAGGAGGAGGTGGAGGAGGCGGGACCGAGGAGGAGGCGGGACCGAGTGACGGCGGCCGGGGTACGTCTTATTTTCGGGTACGGCTTACATTAGCCGCCCCCCTGACACCCCCGATACGTCTTACAATCGGGGGTGTCATACTTTCGGGGAAACACGGTAGTTAAAGGACATGTTTACAACTCACCAGTTTTTGTCTTCCCAACCAGGCAACAAAAGCAAGCAATATATTAATCACAAAAAAAGAAACAAGAAATCCTGATGGGCCACTATACATTGCTCTTAAAAGCTTCATTCAGCTAAGTGGGGTCACATGTTTATAGCCTTGATGCATTTCCATGCTTCTTCTTGTAAGCTCCTGAAAAATTTGGTTCGTCCCTACCTTATTGACAGTATTTAATTACTTTCTGATGACCTTATTGGCCGATGTTCTGATGTTCTCTTGTAGTCTCACTGGGAGCTCTCTTTGGTTCTGTAGCATATGAAAGTGACTAGCTGTCTCTTAAGAATTGACCCAGTTTGTTCCATTAACCCACAAGAACCAAAGCAGAAATCATCTGCCATGGAGCACCCTCCCCTGAATCACAGCAGTAAAGTTCTCTAGCTGAGAATTTGGAATGTTCCACAAAACAAATCAGTCCAGGATTCACTTAAAGAGGTATCAAAGTGCTATATCTGTGCTGTGGGTTGATTTTGCTTTTAGTTGCATTATCTACATATTCTAAAATCTGTATATATATTTTAGTTTTGTGTTTGTCACAAAAAGTGTATACATTTTCAGTCTTATGACCAGCCAGTTGGTGAGTTTGGTTCAGTTGCTGCTGAGTGCTTGGAAGGGGTTAATCCATCTCCTGTTAAGAAGAGGTCAAGTTGACCTTCTCTTTCAAGTAATGTTTCACAGACTGCAAAGATTACTGGTGAAGACAATATATTGGTGAAGGCCTGCTGCTATGAGCAGCAGCTGAGAATCTCTGCATAAAAAGAGGTTGGAAAGATATTGCTCTTTGGGAACAGTAACCATTGAAATATGGGATCTATATTTTGGCTGTGACCCTTGGGTTTGATCTTGATACTAGACCTTATTTCTATGACCCTGTCATAAACTTTGTTGTATCTTGAAACCCTGTTTTATATGTTTTTATACCTGGAAACCCTTGATGCTGAACTCTGGACTGACTTCCAGGTTTGTCCTATTAGACTTCAGTTTTTTGTACCTTTGGATTATGGACATCAGTTAAGCTTGTTCATCTGTCTTGTTTTTGGAACTCTAACTGCAGTCTGCACCTTTGGAATGTGGAGCTTTGTATTACCTTAGCCACATGCTATATTTCTGTCATGCAGCAGCTCAATGTTTTAGTTCTTTGCTTAAGTAAAATAGATTTTGGCCATAGCCTAGGTTTGTTTGGCTAAACTCTACCCCATTATCAGGAGAGAGCCCTGGAACATGACAGTCACAAGTCCACCAGAGTTAGTAGAATAACTTTGATGTTCACATTTCCAACCTACCATACACACACGCATGTAAAGAAGAGGAAGAAGAAGATTTTTTTAGTCAGAATCCACCCAAATATCTAGGTGGATTTATCCCCAGGTCAATGTGAGTACTATAACTCAGATCAAGGAAAGTACAATTTCATACTCTGAGTAGAGTGGCAAAAGGCAAAAGCTGAGTTAATTGCTGGAGAACCTAACAAAAGCCTTGAGCTCTCTCCTCTACTTTCTCTGGTGTGGTGCTATTTCTGGCCTTTTTGAATGCCTGGGCAGAAAAATCGCAATGGTGACCAAGAGCAGCTGGCCTCTTGAGGCTCAATTAATACTTTGCCTTCTCACCAGAATCCAAAATACTGGCTCCAAAACTGGCCCTTAAATGATACACAAAGCTGACTTACTCATGAGTATATACTGTAGTATATTGCTACACCCCTTACACATTTTTGTTAACTTTACTATTATATCTATTCATAGACCAGAGTGGTGATTTTAGTATCTCTGTATTCTATTCTCTTTACTCTCTTCACTTTTTCACACTTTATATTATTTTCTCTCTCACTACCTATGCTATCGGTTTTTCTTTCTTTCAATTTTATGTATATATGAAAAATACTCTTAATTTATTTATTTTATTTATTTATTTATTGTTGGGCTTCTATGCCGCCACTCCCGGGAGGCTCGGGGCGGCTCACAAGCGCCGGATAAAACAGCATATAAAAACAATTAAAACACGGCAGAATAAAACACAATATAAAACAAAACAGAGTTAAAAGCCTGATATGAAAAACAAATAACAGGCACAGGACTTCACGCAACATGATGGGCTGAGAAGAAGCAAGATCTACATGCCGAAGGCCTGTTGGAACAGGTAGGTCTTGCAAGCCCGCCTGAAGAGCAGCAGATCCTGGATGGTGCGCGTTTAATAAAGATTAATATAAAAAATAAAAACAAAGCAAGCAAGCAATACAATACAATATTATAAATAACATATAAGCAGTAACACACAAGAGATTTAAAAAAACTGTGGGCAGGGCCAGATGTAGTAGATTTAAAAAATTTAAAACATTGGGCGTGAACAGAAGTAGGGTATGTCTAAACGGGTTTTTTAGAGGGTAATGTAGGGAGATCAATCCAATGGGTAGATAAAGTGCTTCAGAGGATATATTGCAGAAAATTGGTCAGATCAGGGCATGATTTCCTTTATTCAGGATTCCATGTTAGTGGGGGACCCAACCAAAGTGCTCAAGCTCTTTGGGAAATAGGGTTCAGATCTTTAAGTGCAGACCAAATCCCAGAATAGATTAACTAAACATGAATTCATATTATACTTACTGAGGTTTGCAATAGTAACATTATATTTCCTTCACGGTTGTTTGGTGATAAAGACAAATATTTGGGGGAAGATAAATTAAGGTATTTCAGCTCCATCCATAGCCAAGGATGGTTGTCATTCAGACCACATCGTTTTACTACCACACTAATCCATCTTCTTCTAGCAGACTGCACTAGAAGAGCACAACCCTTTTTGTTACAAAGCACATTGTTGTTGGGAAACAGTTTTGCTTTGCAAAATATTGATCTTTCAAAATGTTCCAGAAGGAGAAGCAACTGAATTGTTACCAGCAATGAGAATATAATTACCCCTAAATTTAGAACACATACAGTAAAACAATTGGAAAGTAATCAGTTTTCTATTTAAATCCCATGTTTTACATTCTGTTACCAAGCAATAAAAGGGAGGGCAGTGCATCAAAATCAATATTTTCAGCTCCTACAGTAGCCAAAATATTCATGACTAGACTTTAATAATTACTCATTCTAATCCAGTAGATTTGGGTTTTTTAAAAAAATGTGATAAGTTCAATTGCAATAACACACTCATGGAGAAAACATTATAAATAACATAGCAACATCTCTGAGAGAGAGGTGAATTGGATGGAACCTGCACCTGACTCTGCTTATTTTTCATATGTTAGTATAGGTGTGCATGGATTTTAAAATATATCCACCTCATTTTGGTCAAAATTATTCCACAATAAGAGTGAGTAGAAAAGAATACATGGTTATATATTCATGTTTGATTTTGTTCTGCTAGCAGCCACACAACATCTTGTGTAAACAGCTAACACATATTGAAAGCCATGTTGGTCATGTAGCCAAATATTACCAAATCCACAAAACAGCAATACCTTTACAGGCCAACCAGAAGCCAAAAAGTCTTTATGCAAACTTTCAAGGTTCCACTGCTTTCTTCATCAGGCAAAAAAAAGTTTTTAAAAGATGCAGAAGAATAGAAAATTAACTATATTGGAGTCAGAGACCTTCATTTTGTATCAGATGTTGTTTCTGTTGTATATCATTAGGTCAGGAGGGATCCCAATTCAGGTAGTGCATTATATCATGGTGCTCATCGGTTTTATTACCAAGCAATAACATTTGAATCTTTGCATAGACTGCTTGTTCAAGTAGAATCTAAGGACTTTATCATACAAATCTGTTATTATACTATGGATATGTTATTGTTGTTCGCTGACACATGGTGTGTTGGCCACCTTTGATGTCGTACCTCTCGCCATTAGCACAATTGCACCAATACAGCAATTCATGGTCTTATGCTCGTACTTCCACACCCTTATAACCCTACTTTCCTGCACTATTGTGGTGTCTTTTTTATTTGTAGTGCAATTATGCAATTCCAGATTTTTTTTAAAAAAAACCTGGCCAACATAAAACATAAAAGAAAGTAGAAAGCATGGGAATAGCAAAAGTGGAGAGGAGGATAATCCCATCCCCTGATATCAGTTTATTGCTTTCATGCTGAAACAGAAGCGCAAGGGATCCATTGTACTAAGATAAGTGATGGGAACTCTGCAGGATTGGGTTTTATCCATTAATAGGAACACAAGAATCATGATGAGGAGGCATACTAAGTAGCTGGATTCATATGGTGTAATGTGGTAGGAATCGTCATCAATTGTGACAGCCCAGGTGCATTGCCAGTTATCCTGCCCCATGCAATAAAGTCCTAAGTATAAGACTTAACATTTGTAACATTTGTAAGGATGGGAATATAACAGCACTAGATACAACCAGAGAGTAGACTGATTTAAAAAATGCCAGGTAGCACGCAGCTAGCCCAAACTGTATAATGAGTTGGAAGGTCATATAATGTAGGGGTACAATATCTACCTAGAAAGGAACTGACTTCATGATACCTCAAGAATGTATTTTAAGTATATTTTAAGTTTTACACTCATTACACAAATATTTTTTTACAATATTGCATTCATATGTATTTGCTTTGTCTTTTAATTCTTTTGTATTTGGTCATGTTATCATTGGTCACCTTGAATCCCTATGGGGAGAAATGCAGGATAAAAATAAAGTAGAGGAAGAGATCCTTCCCAGCAGAACCAGCTATAGACAGTTGGGACATTACTGGTCCCAGGAAAACTTGACCAAGCAAAGTTACGCAAACATGATGGAGCAGGAGATTCATGATGAGATCTGTTCAGGATTTGGCCAGAATTATTTTTGCATCTTGACTAATTTGACTTTTATCATTCCCAGTCCTCAGATAAAGTGTCTGTGTTAGTATTCAGCTAGATGCTCTAGTTAAAGTATTAAATTCACATCCCATTTTTATAGAGCTACACATGATTAAATGAAATCACCAAATTGAAAAGAATCGAAAGGCCATCTCTTGCTGGAAGACATAATCATCTTCCTATTAGCTCAAATAGGACAGACTTAACAATAGGATGGCAGCTTACAAATCATCTGGTGCGTTTCTTTTCCAGTGGGTTTCACTCTAGCCTATTACACATCTGCAAGAATCAGTCTGGCCCAGAGAGGCATTTCTAAGTGACCTCGGCACACAGAGGTGGCCAATATGCTTGTATGAGAGGGCATGGTACCTAATATCTATAGCCATTAAGAATAACTTCAATTGAGCTGAGGTTTTTGCTAGATATACAGTACAACCATCATATCCATGGGACCTGAATCCATAGCTTCCTTTATCCATGTCTGGCAAAATGTGCCCCCCCCAGGCAATTCTATATTATTCTTGGGACAGAAGTGCTTTATTTCAATAGGGTTCACTATTATAGAATCATAGAGTTGGAAGAGACCTTGTGCCATTCAGTCCAACCCCTGTCAAGAATCAGGAAAATTGCATTAAAGCACTCCCAACAGATGGCCATCCAGCTTCTCCTTAAAAGCCTCCAAAGAAGGAGCCTCCACCACACCCTGAGGCAGAGAGTTCCACTGCTGAATAGCTCTCATAGTTAGGAAGTTCTTCCTCATGTTCAGGTGGAATCTCCTTCCTGTAGTTTGAAGCCACTGTTCTGTGTCCTACTTTCCAGGGCAGTAGAAAACAAGCTTGCTCCCTCCTCCCTATGACTTCCCCTCGTATATTTATACATGGCCATCATGTCTCATCTCAGCCTTCTCTTCTGCAGGTTAAACATACCCAGCTTTTAAAGTTGCTCCTCATAGGGCTTGGTCTCCAGATCCTTGATCATTTTAGTTACCCTCCTCTCAACATATTCCACCTTGTCAATATATCCCAACACCTTATTCATGTCTTTGTGAACCCCCTGCAGATTGGGATCGTACTATATATATATAACTCCATCTGCCAGTTGAGGCTTATGGCTTCCATATTAGTGGGGAAATAAATCTGCATTTTATGAAGATCTACAGAGGGTGTTATAGCACCTTAAATGGAGTTTGGAAGCAAATTCTAAGTGTGTGTAGTTCTCATAATACTGGTGTTATGTGGTCTTTGAAATGAACACGTGACACCAGTCTGACAACTGCATTTTGCATTAGGTGCAGCTCTTTCAGAGGCAGCCCCACATAGGCAAAACATCAGGAGAGAATTCTTCTAGAACATGGCCATATAGCCCAAAAACCTATGAGAACCCAATATTTCAATATGGTTTTTAGGCTTGGTTGATCCAAAAAAAATGATTTAAAACTCATTTTGGATGTAGGGAGCACATCGAAAACTAGTGGTTCGATTCTAAAGTCCCTTCCTTTTTAAAAAAAATTCAAAACTTTCCAAAACTTCCAAAACTTCTGAATGGCTTCATTAATGGCAGACACGCATGCACAGTAGGAAAAAACAGCACTGGCACTGTGGAAACTTCAGGGGATTCTCCCTCCCTCATTTTTAGACCAATCCTGATAAAGGAAATCTGTTCTTGGTTTGAAAGTGTTATTTCCTGTTTCATTTGGGTGGTCTTTACTTTGAAAGTGGTTGTTCTACTCCAGAAACCTTGTTTGTGTGGCACAAACTGTGTTTAATTGGTGGAGAACAAAAATCATAGTACAGACCCCATCAAGGGACATCTAGACTGACCCCCCTTCTTCTGGGCAGAAAGGCACCATCCAAACTCTCCTGACATCTATTTGCTTCCTCTACTGGGTTGGAGGGGTCCCTCAAGACACATCCATCAATTTATTCCTTTTTGCAGATGCAATCAATCATTTTATTCTATCATTACTTACTGACGTAAAGGGCTGGCTGGCTGTGGCTGGTTACTCCAGTGCCTTGTTCATGGCAATCAGGCCAAAGTGAAATGGTTGGTTAAGCAGTTTATGTTCTCTTGGCTTTGCAAAAGTTGCTTATTGCTTTGTTGCCTTCTTTAGACAGCTTTGTGCTTAGCCACACCCATCTCATCCCTCCTTGCATCACCGGGGGAGGGAAAGCATGAGATTTTAAAACTTTTTAGGCTTTACTAAAGTTGCTTAACTGTTGTGAAAATTAAAATAACCTTGGGAGACAACTGAATGTTATGGAATATTTCTTGGGGGGGGGGAGTAAGTAGTTCACATTCGGATCCCCCCTCCCCCCACCTTTCTTGCATGGTTCAAAACCGCTTCAGAAGTCAAAATTCGGAAGTTTCAGGTTTTTAGAATTTTTCTATCTTTGTACTGTATTAATTGGTTTTATTTGTTCATCATCTTGGGAGCCCTTAGGCTGGAAGATGCTACAGAAATGCTTTAAAATAAATAAATAAATAATATGTGTTTATTTAACTTCTACATTTTACTGTAGCATCAGCGCTCTAGTGCAAACTCTCCCATTGCTTTCTTTTAATTAAAATACAGTGCCAACTGTGTTAATAAGCAGGTACAGGACTGCAGCCAGGCATTTTGTGGGGCCTTGGGCAATATTAGGAAAAGTGTCATTAATCAATGTGAAGCTTCAACAGAAGCAGCTTTGTGGTGTATTTAACCTAGGGCTATTCAATGTGCAGCATTGAATTATTTTAATATAATACACAAAAATTAAAAATCAATTAAAATTTAATATAATTGATGTATATTTTTCAAGGAAAATACTTTGTTGGTCCAACTAACATTCTTCGGATATTAGAGTACTTCCTTGGTAGATTTATTTGCTCTTGTATGAAGGTACGGTCAGCCTTTGGCCCTGCACTAGTTTTGGACTTCAACTCCAAGAATCCCTGATTATGACCAAGCTGCCTAGAGTTTCTGAAATCTGGTTTAAAACATCTGTGAGATGAGAACACTTTCTGTTTTCTTCTTTATCAAAACTCTTGGGGCTGTACTTGATACAGGACAGATAGATGTAAACCCAGTTTCTGTTTGTCCTGTGTTAGTATTTGCATTTCAGTTTGTTCTGCCCAAGGATGTGAACAAGATCCTTAGAGGGTGAGAACAACTATGGCAGACATTATGCTTGTCCTTCCTGCCTCATACAATTCTTGGGGAAGTTGTAAGGAAAGTAAGCAGTACTTCACTGTGGCAAGTCAGGCTCCTATCTTGCCGAAAAAAGTCATTGATGGAAATCCCCCACTCCAAATACTATGCTCCACTTCCTTGCATCTCAGGCCTTGCTCTCCCAATGGCTGCTTCCCCTGGCTTATTTGTCCTCCAAAGCTGTATGTATCATTTGGTTTAAGAAGTCTACTGGTTTGAAATATAAAAGGGCTCATCTTTCCCAGTAAGAAGATAAGCCCTTGCCCTTGTGCCATGAAGGCTGAAACATAGAATTTTAAAAATGTAACAATCCATGTGTTCAATGTGCATGATTGGAATGTAAATTTTGGTAACTGCATAATTAGAATGATTTGCATAATATGGAAATTATATGCAGCGGGATATGGCAACCCTATCTTCATTCCTGCTCAAAGTCCTTGCAAATGATCCCTTGATTCTTTTGCAAGGTATTAGGGAAGACACTAAACAACTTCTTCCATGAGCTTTATTGTACAAGCTTCCTTTCCTCAACCTTTTTCACACGTGAAGCTTTTGCATTCTCACTTCATGGAAACTGAGAAAAATATATTGTAATCTTCAGGCTAAGAAGTTTTACAAGCAACCCACATCCACAACTTCTCAAGATTGATAATGCTGAATATTCAAGTTAACAAGATCCTTACATCCTTTTTCACTCTAATTTAGGCTACTATGAATATTAGGAAGAGAAGAAGAAATTTTTGAATTCTAGGGTAGCACCCTCTCTATATAAAGTGGGATTTATGCAAGAAGGGGAACACGGTCAAGTTATCTTGGCCAGAAGCTAGAAAGGGGACATTCCTCATCCACCCCTCAGTATTGCCATCAGAAGATTGCCCCATACAACTCTATTTTAACCTGAGTATAACCAGTTCCACGTGTGAGAAAAATAGTGCTTATCAAATGCTCTATTTCCCTTTATTAAAGACATTTTCATAAAGTTCACCAAGCACAGGCTTGTTGAAGTTTAGTGGCATTTATGAAAACCATCTTCCTCTCCCCTCACTTCTAGAACAGACTTTGCATTCAAATTATTATGACTGACTCATACACAGATAGACCATTTGTTTGAGCACAGCCCATTGGAACGTGACTTCAGCTAGTACAAAAACAGAGACATTCAAGGGCTCCCTTTTTCTAATAAAAAAATAAATAAATAGTGCAGCCAGTAAAAATGGAATGTACCATTAACTTGCATATATTGTAGTCTTTTCCCACTTGACAGTTTGATAACACCTTGCTATGTTTTTTCAAGTCACTAATATATCTCCCAGGATGGTGTCCTAGTTTGAGCACTGGGCTTTGGCTCTGAACACTAGCATTTGGCTCCCCGGTCAGCCAGGGAAACACACTTTGTGAACCTGAGCAAGTCATACTGTCTCAGCCTCAGAAGTAAGCAAGGCAAACAAATCCAAGTAAATTCCATGAAAGCTTTTCCTTAGAATTTCCATAATTTGGAAACAACTTGGAGGCAACAACAGCAAAGTGTGCCTGTATTTTTTTAAAGGAAGAAATTCCAATATGGGAACACAAAAAGCTGTCCTATACCATGTTGGAAATATTGTTCTTCTACTTCGATGGCACCAGATCCCATCTGATTTTTAAAGCTAAGTAAGTTCAACCTGGGTGAGGTGACACCAAGGAATACCAAGTGCTGTGGGCTGTATTTCAGTAGTTTTCTTCCTTAAGAAAACCCTATGAATTTCCTAGGGTCACCACAGACAACTACACGAAGACACACAAAGGCACAGCACACACATAATAGCATTTACTCATATCCCTGGGACAATAGTTTTCTGAGTCCCAGATAGAAATCTTCTCCATCACCCAATATATATTCCTTTTAACTGAGGATGCCAGAGATGGGAGCTAGAATTTTCTTTTATTTTTCTTTTATTTTGCATATAACCTCTACTCTCTCAACAGGATTTCACCTCAGTTTACTTCTTGGTAGGACTCCAAATGTATTACAGATGGTACTCCTAAAACCTCTGGAAAAGACTTGCCAGGGTTTGGGGCTGCATGGGGAAGAGGTATTCTGAATTTTGTTTATTCACATCTACCTTTGGAAACCAATGAAACGGTTGGCCATGGGCAGTAGCTTCTATCTGAAATGGTTGAATGAATATATTGTAGCCTGTGTTACTGTGGGCAGAAATGGGGAATCCATGCAGTATTAGCATTGCCAGGAAAAGTAGTTGCATTCTGGAAACCAGGGCAAAGAGGCAGTGAGCCAAAAAGAAAACAAATTAATAGCACTATCTGATAGCTTTAATTTCATGGCACTGAAAAATGACTAGAGATAAAATATCAATTTTTTCCTGCAGTATGCCTCTAATTGTATGCAGAAAGAAGTCAAAAAGCCATGTCCCAGATACCAAGAGTCTGAGAAACACTAGTTTGCATGGTCATCATCGGCTCTTTAACATTCTTTTTCTCCAAACTGACCAGTCTATAATTTACCATAATTCAAAATCTCTGAATTGTAGCTATTCTTGTATAGTGAGTCTCTGAATACACAGAAGAATGTTTAGGGCACTGATGTGATGTGATGGCAATTACTTTATATGGATGTACTTGAGAATTAGCTTCTTGCCAGATTCCACAATACATATATTGCTAGAATGTGGGCACTAAGGTCCATACTTCCTAAAATGGTTCCTTGTTGTTGTAATTTATGTTAAACTTTGGTCATATTGGCTGGGTAATGTTTTCAAAAACAAAAGGGCCTAGTGAAGCATACTGTATGGATAAAGAAATACAGTGATCACATTTTTTTTGTCTTTTGGACTTTCCGGTTGGTTTTGGAGAAAAATATGCTAAATGGTGCAGAAAAGCAATCTATTTAATATATCAATCACCACTCTTAGAGACCTACTCTTTGCCATAAAAATCCATGGAACATGGTAGGAATGAGAGCCTCATTTCCCCTTAGATCCATTATTTTCTCACTACTGATATAGGGATTGGAATGGAATTTGGAAGATCCAAATTCTCATCACTACTGAACCATGAAATTACTACTGAACCTCTCTCCATTCCTCCCCCCTCCACCTGACCTACCTCACAGATTTGCTATATCACAAAAAAGCAGGGATAAGGCTAGAGGAGTCTGCTGCTGTGGCTGCTCTAGAAGAGCTGGGAACATCCCCAGCAAGGTCTCATGCTCTTGGCTTTGGGGCTCCTTGTGAGTAAGACTGCAACCCCAGGCCATTTCCAGCTGGGAGTGACTAACCAACTCCAGAAGGGTGCAGCTATAAAGAAAACTGAAGCCACAAGACCTAGCAGGGCTAGAGGAATCTGTAGAAGAGGCCAGAACATCTCCAGCAAGCTCTTATGATTGAGTTTTATTCATTGTATCTTTGCTGTTTTGATTTCTAACAGAATTTGGTCATTGAGCGTTAATTCCAGTACATTTAAGATCTAAATATTGACAGCCCCTCACTCTTTGATTAACTGCTTTAAAAAGCTTGGCACCTTGTACCCTTAGCCTTATATCCTTGCACAATAGCACTTTATACCGCCTTACCTCATGATAACAACCCATAACATCATATTCTATCAGGGATTTAGGTTGTGAAAAGGAGGAAAGGGACTGAAAAGGAGGGAAGGGATTGGGTTAGGGAGGGAGGGATTTAGCTATTATATCATTGTAACCTAGCAGTCTGAATAACAACTATGGGGAAACTAAGAAGTTTGGAAATTATGACTCTGTACTTTGGGTAAAAGTGATAGTTGGGGCCGAGACCAGATAGCGCTATGTTGATTCTGCAACAGTGGTTGTGAATGAGGAACATAGGTGTGACCACGTGGTCAAGAGAGTGGACGGACTGCTTCCGGTGAAGGCAAGATGGCGGCCAACACGGAATTCTGAGGCTCTGCAGAAACCTCAGGATATCTGGACCCTTACCCCTAGGCTGGAGGCTAAGGTCCTCCAAGAAGTGGTGGGAGAGAAACCACTTCGAGGCCAACTCTTAGGGCTTGGTAGAGCCGTTCAAGGTGACCCCCCCTCAAGGGGAGCCGCCAGAAACGGTTCCCAGCCCGTAGAGGCGCCGCTGGGAAGGAGTCAACGGCTCGAAAGAGCCCTCCAGGCCGACCGCCTTCATTTTAGACGCACGAAGAGATTAACCAGAGAAAGAGAGGCAAGGAGCGAGAGAAAGGAAACGGGGAACTAAAGCATCCGTCTAAAACCTCGACAATAAAGTATGAGGAAAAGAGAAAGGAAGGAAAACCAGGACCAGGAACCAAACGTGGGTAAGCAAAAGTAAAAGAAGAGACCTAGTGTGGAATCAAGACCTTCAGGCTGCCGGGGAGGAGATAAAAGCCGGAGGGAAAGGTCTCTGGAAAGTGCAAAGTGGCAGACTCGAGAATTCCCGTCGCCCCAAGGGAGCCCAGGGAACCTAGGTAATCAAAATATAAGAAACATAACCTACCTCAAGTCCCGGGTAAACCACGAAGGTCTGGTCCCTTTAAGAAAACCCCAGCAGCAGTATCTACCAGGAAGTAGAAGCAGGCACGTCAGAGCCGCATCGGAGCCAGAGAGGAGGAGGGAGGTAACGCAGGGAAGGGGGAGCTACGCAATCGTAACATAGCTCTGGCATTCCCCCAGTCTTTCACTTTGCAATCCACGCTAAGTACGAGAATCCCGTAAAAGGCGCAAGAAGCGCAACTAACGCAAATAACCTAGTAAACAACGTAAGAAGCGCAACTAGCGCCAGCAACGCAGCTAATACAAACAGCGTACAGAGGAGAAAAGAGGGGAAAAGGAGAATTGGTTTAGAAGCCGCAGCGGAGACCAAGAAGGAATCTTAAAGGTACAGCAATTGAGCCCAGAGGGCAAGCTGCTTCATCAAAGGACCCCAAAGGACCCTAAAGCGTGGGGAACAAATGTGATAAGACATAGGGGAAGAAAGGGAAAACACATAAAGAACTTAAGCACTCCAAATACCCAAAATTACTACCTTAAAGGTACCACGGACCACTAAGGGACGGAGCTAGACAGGGATAGACTCAGGAGCATTGCTAAACTGCAGCCAGAAATAACAAACGGCACACAGCAACAAGACTGCCCTTCTAGACAATACTAGACAACTATAGCCAGAGGTAAAGTATTTCCCTGAGTGGCCTGCAGGAAAGAATCCAGAGAAACAATAGAAAGCAGAGCTGAAGGCTTTTTAATTAAAGGAAATTAAACCAAAGGAATAGTGATTTAAGGAGCAACTCGGTCTACCCACAAAATAAAGTCATAGCAAGAATCTAACTTTAGTTTAAGCCAGAGGAATACTTGAAACACATAAACCTAGAAGGATGGACAAATTCACCAACTCGGCAAAGCAGAATAAATTCTTTACTTCAACAACCCCAAGAAGGAATTCACTTTCAGGTGAAGTCTCTTGTAAAGATCTGCTTTTGGAGATGCAAAAAATGAGGGAACAAATGCAAGAACAGATGCAGGACAACAGACAAAAGATGGAAGAGAAAATGGAAAAAATGTTCAAGGAAGAACTAGGAAACATGAAGAAAGAATTAAAAGAAGAACTAAGGGAAGACCTGCAGGGTATTAAAACTGAGATGGAAGGAATGCAAAAAGAAATGAAGGAGATAAAGAAGGAAAACGGCGAGGCCAAAAAAACACAAAAGAAACTAAAAGAAAAGATGAACAAGCTTGAAGAAATGAATGCCAATTTAGAGAGAAAACAAGAGCTAATGGCCATTGCCGAAACCGACTTCTTGCTCCGCTTCAGAAACATTGAAGAACAAGACAATCAGGACCTGAGGGGACTCATCACGGAAATGACAGCCGAAATATTAAGTATCACACCGGAGGAAATGAGGATGAACATTGATCGGGTCCAGAGAATTAACTCCAGCTATGCTAAGAGAAACAAGGTCCCTCGAGACGTAACGGTCCAGTTCAGCCGCAAGGCGGTGAGAGATGAAGTGCTTAAGAACAAATCCAAGGGACCTATCACCTACAAAGGGAAAAATGTTATCATACTAAAGGAATTTACCCCTGCCTCCCTGAGCAAGAGAAAAAAATATTATTTTCTCACTGATGAACTCAAAAAACATCAAGTTAAATTCAAATGGGAGAGGACGGAGGGGATATCCCTGACCTTTAAAGAGAACAAACACTGGCTCACTTCAGAAGAAAAAGCCAAGGACTTTTTCAAAGAATTCCAAAAACATAATGAAAGTAAGAAGGAGGGACAAGAAAATGATAAACCAGGGAAGGCCAACTCAGGCAGAACGATGGAAATAAAGAATAAAGAAGAATACAAGAAACAAGAAAAAAAAGACAGAGACCAAACTCTTCAGAGGACAACGAGGAGGCAACACCGACAATTGATGGGCAGAAGGTTCTGGATGACGATATGAACAATGGCTGTGACGATTTATTCAAATAATGTTAATGGTTTAAATGTACCCAATAAAAGAAATATAATTTTTAACCGTTTAAAGAAGAGTCACTTTGATTTGATTGCCCTACAAGAAACGCATGTAATACAAAAACACTCCTCACTTCTTACACAAAAATACCTTGGCAAAGAATTCCACTCCTGTGCGCCCCCAAAAAAGGGGGGTAGTTACTTACGTAAAGGAATCATTAGAAGCCTCCCTTGCATTTAGAGACCAGGAAGGGAGGTATGTAGGGGTTAAAATAAGACCCAAACAGCAGGAAATCCTGATCTGTAATATATACGCCCCAGTCGGTCCCAAGGCAAAATTTATAAAGGAGTTAAAGAAACAAATAAGAGACCAAACATATGATGACCTCATCATCCTAGGGGACTTTAACGGGGTACTGGTAAAAGATCTGGACAGATCTAAAAAAACGGGAAAAGGAACGAACCCCAAAGGGGGGATCCTACCACAATCCTTTACAAACCTAAAAGAAGAGCTCGGTCTTAAAGACATATGGAGGACAAGGAACTCGGAGACTAAAGACTATACTTTTTACTCCGCAAGGCATCAATCATGGTCCCGGATCGATATGATCTGGGCCACAAAGGCAGTTCTCCTACAAACAGCCAAAATCAAAATACTACCCAGGCTTAATACTGACCATTGCCCTATGCTCCTCTCCCTGAAGAACAAGTCCAGGCTAAGAAGATGGAAATTAAATGATTCTCTCCTAAGTACGGAAGAAGATATTGAAAATAATAAGGATTTATTAAAGGATTACTTCAACCTAAATGATAAAGATGGAATCAATAAAGAGTTGCTCTGGGATGCCAGTAAGGCAGTAATGAGAGGGCACTTTATCCAACAGGGAACCTGGAAAAACAAGAAACGAAATGAGAAACGATACAAACTACAGAAAGACCTTGAGGAAAAAGAGAAACTTCTCAAGGAAGCACCAGGTTCAAAGAAGACCCAATTGGAAATAAATTTAATTAAAAAAGAAATCAACTCCTTAGAACTAGATCTAATAGTGAGGAGAATGAAATACTCCAAAATGATCTACTTTGAGAATGCTAACAAAGTAGGGAGGGTACTCGCGAAAAGGTTAACTAAGAAGAGGCAATCTCAGTATATAACAAAGATTTCCAAGGACGGGAAAGACCTCTTTTCGGATGAAGAGATCGCATTACAATTTAAAGAATTCTATGCGAATCTGTACCAAAAGGAGGAGATCGACATGGAGAGGATTATAAACTACATCAGCAGCCAAAAACTGGAGAAAATAAACAACAACCAAAGAGAACTCCTGAATTCCCCTATAACAGAAGAGGAAATAAAGGCAGTAATCAAAATTATGCCTAACAATAAAGCACCTGGCCCCGATGGCTTTACATCAATTAACTATAAAAAAACTTGCAGACATCCTCATACCATCTCTGAAAGAGGTATTTAACAATATCTTGCAAACTGCGTCACTCCCAAGCTCCTGGAGAGAAGCAAACATTACCCTTCTACATAAAGAAGACTCGGACCCTAAGAATGTGAAGAACTACAGGCCGATTTCCCTGTTGAATAACGATTATAAAATCTTCACGACAATATTGGCCAACAGGGTAAAAATATTTTTAAACGAGTTTATAAATGAGGACCAGACAGGTTTTCTACCAAAAGGCAGATGAAGGATAATATCAGGATGGTTCTTAACACAATAGAATATTTTGAAAGCAATAATCAAATCGAGGCGGGATTATTATTTCTAGACGCCGAGAAGGCTTTTGATCAAACCAGTTGGGAATTTATGTTACAGATAATTAGAGAAAAAGACATGGGCTATGGATTCCAAAATGCCATCCAGGCGATTTACTCTAAACAAAAGGCTAACCTCTTGATAAATGGGCAAATTACAGGCCCTATTAGTATCCAAAGGGGTACCAGGCAGGGATGTCCACTTTCCCCATTATTATTTATCATGATTTTAGAGCTGCTTTTAAACGCAATTAGAGCTGACAAGAACTTGAAAGGTATCAAGATTGCAAATGAAGAATATAAGCTCAATGCGTTCGCAGACGATGTTGTTTGCATTGTACAAGACCCCCTGGAATCCCTACAGAGATGGCTAGATAAAATTCAAGAATTTGGAGCTGTGGCAGGCTTCAAAATTAACTACTCAAAGACAAAAAATTTAACCAAAAATATGACCAAGGAAAGGAGAGGTAAACTACAAGAATCATCAAAACTGGAAGTAGTGAATAAAATACGGTACCTGGGTATATATGTCACGGCGAACAACAATCAGCTTCTTAAAAACAACTATGAAGCGACTTGGAAAAGAATCAGGAAAAAGCTAGAAGAATGGCAACATCTTAATTTGAGCTTACTTGGAAGAATCGCCGTGATAAAGATGAGTATCCTACCAAAAATGATATTCCTCTTTCAGTCAATTCCCAACCTTAAGACAAACCATAACTATAATATATGGAAAAAAGACATTTTGAAATTTGTCTGGGCAGGGAAAAGGGCTAGAATAAAATACAGAGTCCTTACAGATTTGAGAGAAAGGGGGGGGTTAGCCCTCCCCAACCTACAACTCTACTCTGAGGCTGCGATATTGGGAGCACTAAAAGAATGGGCAACCTTAACAAGGAGAAAAATGCTTTTGTTGGAAGGATTCGATACAAGAAGGGGATGGCACTCATACCTCTGGCATGGGAAAGCCAAAATTGAAAAGAATTTCTCGAACCACTACATCAGGGCAGCACTGCTAAAGGTCTGGGAGAAATACAAACTTAAGTTCTATTTAAAAACGCCATTGTGGATCTCCCCGGTCGAGGCTCAACATAAAAAAGAAACCCCTAGCACCAAATGGCATACATACAAACATTTAGTAAGAAGAAAAGAGACTGGATGGTCCTTGAAATCTCTAGAGGAACTCAGAGAAACCGACAGGGACCTGTCATGGTTCCACTACACCCAAATAAAAGACTACTTCAACAGTGACTCCAAAAAAGACTTCAACACCCAAGATACAGTATGGGACAAGATACTGAAATCAGACAGGAAATTAATAAGAACAATTTATAGACAACTCTTGGAGTGGGATACTGAAACCGAGCAGGTCAAACATAATATGGTAAAATGGGCACAGGATCTGGGGCACCCAATCATGCTAAATGACTGGGAAGAAAATTGGAAAAGGAAGACTAAATATGCAGGTGACACTATAATTACGGAGAACTGGCTCAAACTTTATTTTCGTTGGTACCTCACTCCTAGTAAACTCGCGAAGTTCAACAAAGGCCTAGATAACAACTGCTGGAGATGTAAGGGCCAGATTGGTTCCTTCATCCACTGTTGGTGGAAATGTAGAAAAATAAAAAAATTCTGGAAATCTATCCACCAACATATAAGGAAAATGTTAGACCTCGATTTAGAAATGAAACCGGAATATTATTTATTAAACTTAACAGGCCAGAAAATGGAAGTTATTCTTCTATTTGACAACAGCGGCGAGGCTGGTAATAGCAAAGAACTGGAAAGCAAAGGAATCTCCACTAGAGACAGATTGGATACTGAAAATAAGGGACTTTATGGATATTGACTATTTAAAGTCAAGACTGAATGATAACAGGCAGAAAAACCCAATAGATTGGAATCCTGTAAAAGACTATATAAAAAATTTCAAAGGCTAAGAAGCCCAAAAGAAAATTAGAAGCAAGACTGGATGACCCTACATTACCGGGGAAGGATGTATCAAGATCTTAGGAATCCCCCGTGGACTGGATCGGAAGACGAAGGACGACCTTCTTCTTCAACGTCGTCCCCCCCCCAACTCATCTCTAATCTTATTCTCTTCACTTCTATCTACCACTTCCCCCCTTCTTTCCTTCCCCTACTCTATTTCCCGCTCTCTCCCCTCACCTCTTCCCCTTCCCCCCCCTTTTTTTCTTATCTCTTTTTCTTTCCCCCTGACTAACTTTATCTCTAACCCTATATTTTACTGTATCATCTTTGAAAACCCAATAAACAAATATTAAAAAAAGAGAGAGTGGACGGACTGAGACTGGGTGGAGTGAGAGATGCAGGCAGGACAGAGTCGGCAAGATAGTTTGTAGTTGCATTAGAATTCCCTCTCTAACATTGCTTTACTCAACTTAAGCACAATGCTTTTCTTCTGTGTCCCCTCTTCCTGTTTTCCCTCCCCCCCTTTCTGACCCAGGTTGGGCTCGCCGCATTGCACTATCAGCGTTTGCGAAGCAGCATTGCGGAATCAGCATAGCGCTACCTGCTATCATATTTTTAAAATACTTTGCATGTTTTAAATCTGTATTGCTGATTTACAGTATATGCTTTACCTGTTTTATACTTTTATTTGGTATGTTTATTGTTATGTGCACAATGTGGCATTGAATTTTTGCCATAGTTTGTAAGCCGACCTGAGTACCCTTCAGAGTGAGAAGGGTAGGGTATAAATACAGTAATTGTAAATAAATAAGGAAAGCCATGGGCAGCTTCTTGTCCAGTGGAGAAGAGGTGGGATATGCTGTAAACATAATTAATAAATGATTAACTATTTGACAACATACTCATCACATGAAGATTAGATTCTACCAGTGAAACTCAGTAGCAGTAGTCATGGGAATCCCTACAAAAAATGTGGAGATTGCTATCATTATAGCTTGCCATTCCCACAGTTTAATTTGCAGACACAAAATGATATGAATAAAGTATGAAAATTCAATTCTGCAATTGAGCTATATTTAACACTCACCCTACAGCTCTCCTTTACCAAGTTGAAGCTTTTAGAAATTAAAGAACTGTTCTGATTCCCTTTCTTTGTTTTGTAGACAAAACAGGGGGAGAGGACATGAACATTTAAAAAGTCCCTGATTCAATCATTTTTAAACTTTCCTTCCCAACTATTGTAGTCACCTGAAGTGGAATAGATTTGAGGAAAACTACAATCATAAACAGTCCAGCAATTCCTTGATTCTGAAATATATCTGAGTTTAACTTTGTTTTTATTTCAGATCAATCTTTTTTTAACCAAGCTTTCCCTTATTCTCCCTTGAATTATCTTTTAAGGGACAGCTACCCTAAATTTTCACAACCCTTTTCATTATCCACAAAAGGCTTCATCATATTGAGGTCCTTAACTCATGAGACAGCAGGGAAATTTGCCAGACAGCATGGCAAATCCATGGGGCAGCAGAGAAAACCATCATCTCATGCCCTGCATTGCCGCCTTCCCTATCACATGGGGGACTTCCCCCTGTGCTGGCCCTGTACTGGACTATAAGAACATGGATAGCTAGGCCTGGGCAATCATGGTTCTAAATGGTTCTAAAGTACTTACAAAACTAAAGTTCTATTGGTGAAAACGAGGTGGTGCTGGTTCTTTGCTTCCATAGTGTTGTTAAAGTTCTGGTGGTGAACATTTCAGAACTCTAACAAAACTTCAAAATTTCATTATTATTTCATTATTGGCCATTTTTAAGACAGAACCAATTAGGAACTACCATTTATAACGAAATTTTGGAAGTTTTGTTAGAATTCGGAAATGTTCACCACCAGAACTTTAGCAACACTGTAGAAGCAAAGCACCAGTGCCACCTAGCTTTCAGCAACAGAACTTTAGTTTTGTAAGTACTTTAGAACCATTTAGAACCATGATTGGCCAGGCCTAATAGCTACCCATATTCTCAAGGCTCTGTCCCATAACATGTCCAGGACGGAGCCCCACCAGAAGTAGCCGTGCATCGTGTGAAGGGCTCTGGTAGGATCCATCCTAAAAGCTCCCTAGGACAAAGCCAAAAGTCAATGTGATGAGGTCCTAAGTGAACTACATGCTACATTGCAAGAACCTGTTCCAAGTATCTCAAAAGGGGGCAGCTAAAGCAGGCATCATCCCTTGACTTCCTCCTCAGTCCTTCCCTGAATAGAAAGTCTGAGCCCAAATACAATCCAACAGCTTAGTTGCTTCCTGTCTTACTATATCCTGGAAGACAGGCCTTAGGACTCCACCTCCTCATGTCACAGAAGCTAAAATAAGAACAAACCCCTTAGGCCAGAACAGTGTCCTTTATTGCCCCCTGGATAGCACGACCCAAGGAAGCATTTTATTTATTTATTTATTTTATTTACAACATTTATATTCCGCCCTTCTCACCCCGCAGGGGACTCGGGGCGGATCACAATGCACACATACAGGCAAACATTCAATGCCATTGTGTAGCACAGCAGTTCTCGTTTGTGCCTGGGGACCAGGGAACAGCACCGGGGGTGCCATTAGCATTAGGGCCTGCACCAGCAGAGATAGATTCTGAAGAGGATTTGGAAGGGTTGCCTGAAGGAGCGTTTCCATCACTGGGCCGCTCTCCCACTGAAAGCTTGGCTTGGGATGAAAGTTGGCTTGACCCCTATGCAGACATAGATGAAAGCCAGGTGCAAATGGAAAGCAGTGATAGTGGAAGTTATGAGCATCCGGGGGGGAGAGGGTCACAGGAGCTTCTGAGTGAAAACATGGAAGAAAGCGGCTGGGAAGATTCTAGGGAGGAGAGCTCTCATGGAGATAGGGACCCAGCTGCTGAGAAACAAGGCCGAACCTTTGATAGGAGAAGTAGCATTGAGTCCAGGAGAGGGGATGGCACCGCAGCCTAGACAGGCTGAGGTCCGTCAGCAAAGATTGAGACGACAAGGCCTAGAGCGTCGGGGGACCTTGGCCGAAAAGATTAAGTATAGCATCCGTGGGAACGAATCCCCAGTGCTTCGGCCACGTCTCTTCTGAGCAGACGTGTAGCGAAGTGGGTCCCACGGAGCTAAGTTGGCTAGTGGCCACCAAGTCTTGCCTTGCATTTACCTTGCCTTGTTCCTGAATCCACATTGCTGCGCGAGCCCTTAAGCCTTTGGATTACCGTGCCAAGCTGTGTTGGACATTGATTGCTTCACGCCTTTTGGATTACTTTGCTATTCTTATGGACAATATACCTTTTGAACTGTTTTTATATTCAATAAAGTAGTTAGCCTTCAGTCCGTCTCTGTGTGTGTGATTAAGGGGCCGGTCAAGTCCGTGCATCGTGACACATTGACATACAACACATATAGACAGACATAGAGGCAATTTAACATTTCCAGCTTCTGGCTTCTGGCCACCAGGGGGAGCTGTCACATTCCTCCATTTAAAAAGCCTTTTTGTTAAGGACTCTTCCTTTAGCCAATTGTCAAAGTTCCCCACATATAAAGATCGCCCCCCTCCCCCAATGCCTTCCACTACACAGGTCCAAAGCTGCCTATCCCATGCTTTTTTATATAAAATATAACCGAGAACCTTACAAATGAAATGTCCTCTTTTCTCACTTTGTTACCCTATGTCGGGAATCTTAGTAACTGTGCCTCTTTCACACTTGGTCATATCCTTTGTTTTTCACCTTGTTTTAGTGGGAGTTTGTAATTAAATAACGTAAAAATAGAGTCCAAAACAGGGGAAATGCTATTTTTCTTTAGAATCCTCTGGCTGCCTATGGAACAATGGATTAGATCCGTAATGGACATAGTCCTCATCTGAGCACAGTATTTCCATTAACAGTAATGTTACTCTGGGATCAATGACAGTTACCCATGGGAAAGTTTATGCTGGGTTAATCCTGATGTTGAAATGAATAAAGATGTCTCTGCATATAAGAAAACTGTTGGTGCGCAAGTGCTCCCAAGCATACATTGAATCATGGAAATACTACTTATTTTTGGCTTAACTTTTAATTTATAATATACTTAAGTGGATAAAATTAAAACACTCAAACTCTTTTATGTCTGTTCTCTTCCTTGAAACAGAAATTGCTTCCAAGTCAGATCTTGAAAAAGTTAGGAAAGGCTGACCTGGAAAAGTACATTTTCAAAGTGCTGTTCCAACACACAGGAATGCATTCACAATAAGGAAAACACTAATCATTTCCCATCAGTAGCAGGGACAGAAAGCAACTCCTCTTGATGATGAGCAAATCCAGAAGACTCTTGTATAAAATGGACTAGATTCATTTATTTTAATGTTGAGCATGTTCTATCCCATCCCCAGGAAAGGGGATTAAGCATTCTTCTGTTAATAAGGTAAAGATAAAGGTTTTCCCTTGACATTAAGTCCAGTCGTGTCCAACTCTGGGGGATGGTGCTCATCTCCATTTCTAAGCCAAAGAGCTGACATTGTCTATAGACAGCTCCAAGGTCATGTGGCCAGCATTACTACATGAAGTGCCGTTACCTTCCTGCCAAAGTGGTACCTATTGATCTACTCACATTTACATGTTTTCGAATTGCTAGGTTGGCAGAAGCTGCGGTTAACAGTGGGAGCTCACCCCACTCCCCGGATTTGAAGCTGTGACCTTTCAGTCTTCTGTTAATAAGTAACATTTAAGCAAATATATAATGGCACTAAAGGAAAAATATATTATTATGAACCATTATATCCATGTATATTCATATAAGAAAATGCTTCCCTTCTCTACAATCAATATCTGTTCTCATTCCAGTGTCAAACTTATCTTCTTATTTCTTCCAAATGTTTTGGCATGCAGAACTCCCCCCTCCCCGCCCCACAAGATGGTAGGCTTGGTGCAGACATTCATTTAAATAATTTAAATCAATTTACTAGTATAAATTATACAAAACACTCATGGGTTCACATTCTTCTTTTGTATGCCTGCATGGAAGTTGATGGGAAATGTGCAAGAGCAAGGACTAAATGCAGTCTGGAATACGTAATACATGAGAGTCCTTAATTGAACTCCCAATCATTTATTCAAAGGCTATTAGTCATATTAGACATCTCACCCACGTGATGAGGCAATGGGCTACTTTTCTGTAAGAAACCATTTCCTTTCTGAGTGTTTCCTTTCTCAGTAGCGTGGAGGACGGACCATTCCATAGGCAGGATATGGTACCGGGGGTCAGTCATAGGGAGGTTTAAGTAGAGGTAGTCCCTGCCTGACTATATCCACACACACGGAGATTTCCACTGTAGCAGGGACACAGGACGTGAGATATTATATTTGGTTATCTCATCTGCAGAATACTATATTAATTTCATGTTTTGATATACTTGTCTAATATACTTTAAACTGTAATGTACCTTGATGCTACTTCTCAAAGAGAAGTCAACCACTGTGTAGAACCGCTGTACTTGTATGTGTAAACCATTATTCCCATTGAGGACTCAATACTATTGAACTGTACTAGCGAATATATTATTTTTGATAACTGTTGTTTAGTGACTTATTAACTCTTTCACCTGAATTGCTTTCAGTATGCTATATGAATCCCAAGGATATCAGTCTGGTTTTGGAAGATGGCCTGACTAAGGCCTGGTCTGGCAAACCTTCTACCATATCCTTTTAGGATGAGTCCTGGTGGTATACTGAATGTGAAGGTGTTTGTCAAATACAGAAACTCTTAGAATAGCACAATACAGATAAATTGGAAGACTGGGACATAAGACTTGTGGACATTCTTAAATTATTTTCCCCATAGAATTATAGTTCTTTGTCATTCAAAAAAAGTAACCCTTCTTCAAATACTGTACAATAAAATCAGCTTGACAACAAAAAGAGCTGATTCTTTATTCTAAATGCTGGTTTTAGATTAGCTTTTGTCAAAATAAACCACTATATAAGTATTCATTCTCCTTGCCTAATGTAGATTGATTATAGCAAGGAACAATCCCTTTTCTGCCTCTCCTATACATTGCAAATAGGGAGTGACATATTTTGCCCATGACTTGAAAACTGTGGAAACACTACCACAGTTTACAAAGTATTTCCCTGGAAATTCCATCATTCTGACTGGCATTTTATTTATTTCTTCCCTGAATTAGCAAACATGGAATAATTCAACTTCAGAAGAATGCTTTATGCTGACTGAAGCTGGCAACCAAAACCATTAATTATAGAGTCTGAATTTAGTAATGTGTGAAATGTGTTATCTATGTAAAAGACTGCAAGGAAAAAATTCCCAAGCAGAACACCAAAAACATGGCAGACAGCAATACAACTTATGTCTAGTACTCTTTGATCCAAAGGGGAACACAAATTCTAATACCCTATTCCAAAAAGTAGCAGTACACTTGCACTTAACTCCTTCCCATTTGTTTTGTTGTTGAACCTGACCATGTTTTACAAGATCTGTGAGGGAGGGTTTTCTTGGTATATCCCATCACTATTACAGGAATGTTTGGCAAGTACAGAGGCTGCTTTTCCACGGGATTTGTTGCTTGGTCCCTGTCTGCTCTCCTTCTGCAGGGAGGCAATTGGTGCATCTATGCTATAGTTTGACAAGTATACTTATAGTGTGCCAAGTGTTTTAACTGCCATGCCTCAATGCTATCAAATCATGTGAAATATAGTTTTACAAGGTTTTGAACTTTCTCTGCTAAAGGATGCTGGTGCATTGGCAAACTACAGATCAGTCCAGGACCCTCCCTACTTTCTTTTTGCAAACATGTAAAGTCTTTTCCACTTTTAATCATGTACTGTATCATGTGTATTTTTTAACAATGCCTTTCTAATTTTGTAAACTACTTTAAATCCTAATCTAGAGAAAAGACAAGATGATGATGACATTTTTATTTTAGCTGATACTTTAATGGGGAGCTGTGGAGGAGAAGATGCAAAGGATTTGTGCTTCATTTTAACCTAGTCAAGGGGTTTAAGACATCCTTCATACCTTTATTGAATGATATTTTGATTTTCCCAAGCACGGAGATGGGTTTCTACACAAGAGGAAAATACACTCAAGGAAAGCAGCCTTTTTGATGCTGTCTCCACCTGTGTATTGGATTATACCTTCTTGTCCACTCCCTGTTGGAACTGTACAATAAAGAGTGCATTTTGCACTATTGAAGCCAGCTTACCAGACTACACGGGAGAACGGACCCCATATGTGAACATTGGATAAACCCAGACCCATATGTAACACAGTTATAACCATAAATGGTTATACATAAGACAAGAGGAGAGTGGCCAGTGGTGAGAATTGTCAGATTTGTTGTATGCATTGTGAATATTATTGAAATGGATAGGAAGATGATATAATGCGATATACAATATTTATATTTGTACTAAAACAAAATAATTCACGGAACACTATTGTCTAGCACTTTGATTTATTGGATACTGTATCTGGCATTATCATCTTTCATCTTTTGTGCCTTGCACCTTTGTCTTTTCGTGACTGCATAGTTACATCAATCAAGGAATCATCTGTATACCCAAGTTGTCATCCTCTTCAGTTTCACACCCTTCACAGGGGCATCCCTGCAATGGGCTGGACTTTCAAACAATCTAAAAATCTGCTGTTCTTCCCACCATGGGGAATCCCTCTTCTCCCCTGTGGGCAATCAAGGAGCAAATCCTAGCTAGCTTTTTTCTCAGCCAATCTTGTCTAAGATCACTCAGGAAATTTCCATGACCAAGTGGGGATATGAACCCTGGTCTCCCAGACTCTTAGCCCAACACTTAAATCACCATGGCACACCACTGGCACTGTAAAAGGAGATAGATGATTGAAATTGGTTTGGCATAGCTGAAGCATGCTTTGCTTCTGTTAAGAATTGCAACAAATGGGTATTCAATTAATTCATGCATTGTAATTATCCAGGTCTTCTTTACCCTTTTGCTTGCCCAAGGCGAGTTTACTCTTTCTACTCTCTTGAGTACTGAGATACAACAAACTCTTTGAAAGGAAGACTGTACAATTATACTTACCAGATTATACACTGTGCATAGCTAATAAGATGTTACCAAATATATCTGCCACCTATCCAATACTTTAAAGATCAGCAGATTAACATAGAGGTAGATATGTGACCTCAGTAAAGTTGCCTCTCCATATGCACAGATTCCTTTCCATAAATTCAAATATCCATGGCACGAAAGCCATCATCCCCCACCACCCCAAGAAGTTTTTTAAAAGCAAAACTTTATTTTGTTGTTTTACATAAGGGATCCCATTTTACTATACAATTGTATATAAAAGGACTTTAATATTATCCACAGATTTTGGTATCCGCCGAGGATCCTGTTTTACTATTACTTACTGGAAACGACTCTCATATGTTTTTCCACTATAGTATTGCCCTGTCTTTAGGAAACCGACCACCACACCGTCACAAAATACTAAAATTAATAAACTGGCAAGACGACCTTTGAGTATTATGTGAATAAGAAAATCCCATAAAAGTTATGCATTTTTCCTAAGTTGGCAGGTGACTTGAAGATATAGAAACACAGAAACAAGGAAGTAGAAGCAAGATAGTTGAATGTTTCTCAAAATGAAATCAAGCAAACTAAAAAAAAACCTCCAGGCAAAGCAAGCTATCTAATTGCAATGCAGAGTTATTCATTCTGAAGAACCCAGCCAATGCAAAAAGTGAGTCACTATCCTGCTTGCTTGGAGCAATTGAGCAGTGTAATAAAGTCATTTACACAATTAACATACATACTGTGTAATGGCTAGCGGAAATGTTGCCATCCTTTTGTTAGCTTGGAAGTAAGGAAGAATACAATGGAAGGCGACATTATGATTTTGCAGCCATCTGGGGTAGTGAAAGCAGCAATAAACTCAAAATGTGTTGTTATTATGCACATTATTGGTCCTAATGAACCAGTGTTTTCAAATATTGATGCCATTTGTGCTAGGTTAATGCTTTCACATATTTGTAGGGACAAAGCAAATGTTTTCAGCCTCATTCTGCCATTAATCTTTCTCCCATTAATCTTGCTGATCAGTCCTGGCTCTGGCAGAACAATAGAACTCGCAACCATCAGGGACCACCAGACTCACGAGTCTGTTATAAAATGCAGGACATTCACTTCTTATGCAATGCTCTGATCTGATTTAATTTAATTCCAGTTTATTTTGTGACAAGAACCACTAGTAACCATTGTATAAGATTGCTTTATCTCTTCATACCAAGAATCTCTCCATATATTAAGTTTAGTGGAACACATCTATCACTGATCTCGTTGCTTGGCTTATGAAATGAGCATGAAGTTGCTCAAAAGGACAATAAAACCCAGATTTTAATTTAAAATTCATGTAAGGATATTCATACAGCTTCTTTGTGACAGGTGCTGTCACCAAGGTCTATATTTAATTGCTTCCTCCGCCCCACCCCAAGTGAATATGTTTGCTGTACCGATGATAAATCTACAGCCTACCCATTGCCAAAGAAAAATTGCTTAAGCTTTTCAGTATGCTGGCACCGCAGGGCACATCTATCATCCTCAGCCCCCTGTTTTACTTTTAATTACAAAACTTCACTCAAGAATGTTACTTCCAATTGTAAAGTGAAAGGGAAAGTAGGTTTTAATTTACAGAATGGCACTTAGATTTCCAGCTCAGACAACATTAATTTGCTTGGTACTAAGCAACCCCAACAAAAACATGCAATTTAAATTTCCACAAAAGACTGTGTGTTACAAATTGACTTCACAGTCTATATTTCCCAAATGCTTGGCATATTATTTTCATCAAAAGGGTGACATATGTCCTTCCTCCAAGAATAAATGGGATTGAATTCCGCTGAGCTCAGCCAGGCTTAAGGGAACCTCATTTTGCCCATGGACTCTCACAGATAGACAGGAAGTGACAACTGGAGTCAAGTATTTGCAGGAGAGAAAAGCCTGGTGAGAACTAGGCCATTGAAGTTGCATTTACAACATTCACGTGAAAGGATATTAGCTCTAGTTTATGTTTCACAAAATGCATGAGGTTTTATTTGGGGTTGGAGGCTGGGCTAAATCCAACGTTAGACTAAATCCAACGTTAGTTCCTCTTAATAATAATAATAATCATCATCATCATCTTTATTTATAACCTGCCCCCATCTCCCCAATGGCGGCTCACATGAGGCCAAGCCCAAACAACAAATAATAAAATAAAATAAAAAACTTCAGCAATAAACACAACAAAAATACATACATATAAATAAAAGCAATATACAACAAGATATCTAAAATCACAGAGACAAGGCGGGCCACGGGCAACATATAAAATGTTAAAATCTCAGGGTGAGATAAGCGAAATAGCATCTTTCACAGAGAAAGAACATCATTTATAGGGGAGGGGGGAAGGAATCCGAGCACGGGGGCACTGAGGAGAAACAGTGATAGAGCTTAAATAGCTACTCTCTGAAAGCACAGCAGAAAAGCTAGATTTTCAGTTGTTTTTTTAAGGTCTCCAGAGTGGAAGCTTTCCTAATCTCCCCGGGCAAGTAATTCCAGAGTTGGGGGGCCACAGTAGAGAAGGCCCTCTCCCTTGTGCCCATTAGCCAAGACTGAGACTGGCAAGGGCGACAAAAGGGCCTCCCCCCAGGAGTGGAGGGTTTGAGCTGATTCTTACACTGTACACATTGGAATGAACAGATTTTAAATAAGTGCTTCCATTCATTCCAGTGGGCTGCTCTAATTGCAACTAATACTAAATTTATCCCACTGATCCATCTATCTCTATCCTCCCTGTGCATGGTGGGGCCTAACTCAACTGTGCCACCTGGAGTACAAATTTTCCCAGGCATTCAAATACACATTCATGCAACATATGCACACATGCACAAACTCAGAACCACCCCATTTTACCATCCCAGAAGGCCATCTAAACTCTAGAGATGTCTTGGAAGAATTAACAATTTTGATTGGTAATGGCACTTTCACATGACTGACAGGACTTTTTGGAGCATATTATTGCAGCGGCAATTTTCCCATGCAGTCTGCAGTGAAAATCTTCCCAGGCACAACATTCATCAGTAGTTGTGGATCAGTCAAAGCAAAATACTCAGTTTTAAAAGAATTTAAAAAAGGCCATTAGGACACAGTTAAAAGCAGGAGCAAAAGCAGATATTTATTTATCGTGTCAGCAGTAAACCAAGGGTGCAATTGTGATGTATTTGAGAAAACATGAAGTTTTAAAACTTGGCATTCTATTAAATGTCCTTTGACCAGTAGCTGGCCATTTGGAGTGCCTCTGGTGTTGCTATAAGAAAATCATCCATTGTGCATTTGGCAGGGCTCAGGCTGCATTGTAATAGGTGGTCTGTGGTTTGCTCTTCTCCACACTCGCATGTCATGGACTCCACTTTGTAGCCCCATTTGTTGGCTCTGCATCTCGTGGTGCCATCTGTTCAGCACCTTCCACGTCACCCAGTCTTCTGTTTGCCCAGAAAGGAGTCTCTCATTTGGTATCAGCCATGGATTGAGGTGCTGGCTTTTAGCCTGGCACTTTTGGACTCTTGCTTGCAGAGGTGTGTCTGCGAGTGTCTCTGTAGATCTTAGAAAACTATTTTTTGATTTAAGGCATTGGCGTGCTGGCTGATATCCGAACAGAGGATGGGCCGGAGATGTCACTGCCTTGGTCCTTTCATTATTGGCTGCTACTTCTCAGCGTATGTCAGGTGGTGCAATACCGGCTAGACAGTATAATTTCTCCAGTGGTGTAGGGCGCAGTCAGTCTGTGATAATGCGGCATGTCTCATTAAGAGCCACATCCACTGTGGCTCTTAATGACCAGAAAAGCAAGTATAAAAACAGATATTTAAAACCTAAATCAATTATTAAATTAAGCAACAGGAAAAAAACTGACTACAGACTGAATCATGTACTGAGGTTGGTATGCTGAGGTTCTTCAGTGTATCAACATTGTGGAAGAATTTATCTAACACTAGACCTTTCAAACAACTGGCCTTTGGAATTAGGTTGTACTTATTTGTGTTACTCCAGTGGGCATCATTCCCTTTTTTATTTACTATTGTTGGAGGGTTTTCCCCTTACTGGGTTTAGACTGTTCAATTGTTCTGTTTTCCTCGTTTTTAATTATTTTAGTTGTTTGACAATGAAGTAGGGAAATGTATTTTCAAAACAGAGAATATACATCTGTTAATTTTTATGATCTGCACAAGGCGATGTTTACATATCGTTTCTGAAGATACCATCTTTGGCAACCTTTGTGTTGAATTAAATGTATCATCATCAGTAGCCACAGGTTATGGGGAATGATAGAAGTTTTCAATTTAGCGAGATCTTTCTAAATCAATAACTATCACTACAGGATATTTTTATTTCATGACAAATTACATGGTAGAAATCCCTATTCTCACCAGTCTCTTTCCCTCCCCATCTTTTCCACATATCTTCTAAGAAAAAGTACTGCCAAGGAAATTGCTTCATTTATGTGAGCTCTGCAAAATTAGGTTTTAACAGAATCATATGAATTCAATTACAATCCTAAGTTTATTTCAAGGCAAGGGGGTAAACAGTAGATAAATTCAGTGATACACATGCAGAAACTCAGAAAGACTGGCTGATTTATCAGTTTCTTGTATGGAATTTGCAGTATGATCCTACTTTTGTTTACACAGAAGTAAGTCCCGATCTGCTCCAGGAGTACTTGCATAGAATTATAATCATCTTGTACAAATTGGTCTTTAGATGTTAAAAGACAGAGAATTGTAATAATAAGAATTGATTGTTGCATATTACAAAGACATAGTTGTTTCTCCAGAGGCTCTTCTTAGTAAGTACACTTAGAGAAAATAAATTACCTATGAAAAGCAATAATAGTATATGGAAGAGTTTATAGTAGCATAATATAAAAGCTTCAAAGAATATTTATCTTAATTAACAAACCTCAAAATATTGGTTTTACAGTTTTGAAATAAATTTTTGGTATTTTCAAATATTTTGGGCAGAATTTAGAGAACTGCTACAGTGTTATATATGCACACACATAATCCTTTCCACTACAGCCTCTTACATGTAGACATACACATACCACAAAGCTGTCCTGACAATCAAATGTAGGATGGGGCTTTTAGGACTAAAAATAGTGGGATGGTTTGGAAGAATCATGGGCAGGGAGGTGAGGACATTGGAGGAAAGCTGCACAAAAGGTGATTCCAATGTTTTGAGGATAGAAAAAAATATTGTTTCTGGAGGGCAGTCATACAACAGAGGAATGTAAAACTTCATAAATGATTGTTTTTCAAAGGCAAAAATGAATATTTTATTATTTTTCTCTTTACTGTGAAGTTTTTTTAATTGCAGCTTAAGAATTATTTTTTCAAAGGAAAAGGGAACCAATTTTTAAGTGTACAGGAAACAGCATTCTTTGCAGAAAACAACTTTCCTGGCATTGCTGCATAGAGCATAACCTGCACAGAAATATTTTCTGCATGGAAGTATTATTACCCATGCAGAAAATTGTGTTTGCTGTGCAGAAAAAAATACATGTTCTGCACAGAAAATCCTGGTCTCTGTACAAAAGATATATAATTTACTTTCATCTAGACTAAGTGTTGAGATTTCTCATCTGCTGGGTATTCTTGTCAGGGTTTCCTTACACTCAAGAAAGTATATGTTGCTGTTTTTTTAACTATTTCTGAATCTATTCAAATATTTTTCTACACCATCAAAACACCTGAAAATGTGCTGTGGAAGAAGTTTTTTCCATCTAAAACTGTGGAGGGTACTTTGTGATTAACCGGTATCTTGAGAGCACCAAGACACCCAGAAATACAACATGAAGACTGTAGTTGAAATGTTTTCTAACAGTGAGTAATTTCTACTGGGCCATAACCAGGTGTTTATATGATCCCAGGACAAGATGCTACCAGCTCAGCATATGTTGAATGTTGATACAGTTCAGTATTTTTGCTCAATTCTTCAAGCTTTCATTTATTTTCTCTGCAAGAGCCTGTGGTTAAGCAAACAGTCTTTCCATTAGATCATCCCAGGGTAAACATTTTGGAATGAAATGCATGCCAGAGGTATAACTGAAAATAAGTGTTTGTTTAGTGCTATGTGAGAAGGTTTAATAAAAACAGCCCTGTAATAGCAATTGTTTTCTATAAGGTTTAGGCCATGTATCTCTCTGGAAGAAAGTCTCTAGAGTTCACAGCACCTTAATCTGACATTTGCACATGCCAGCTATTTCCATTGGCTTCTCCAGTACTGCCAGCTATGATTCCAACTTCTGTTTGTTTCAATGTATTAAGTACCTTTCTATGACATAATTCCCAAATCTATGCTTAATTCCTAAACTCATAATTAACCAACTAGAACCAAATAATTTGTAATATAAATCACAGCAATGTCCACTGAGAAAATAGAATAATATTTAGTCTTGCATCTGACTTTAACTAGGTTTTAACCTAGTAGCTTTAACCCTTGTATAGCTAGTTCCAGAGCATTACCACCAAATATGGCCCTGAACACATCCCCAAACATTTCAAAGCCCAAACCTTACATTTGGCTCAGCAAAGCTAAGCAGGTGACAAAAAGAAAGGCTAAGCATCAGACAGAATATCTTATATTTGCATACTTGCATACTTTCTTGGAATATTCTTCGATGCACAAAATGGTCAAGAAAACAGAAAAGATTTGGTGGTTGCCAAGAACTGGGTTGTTCTGTTTAGACCAGAGAGTTTTCTATGGCCAACT
The DNA here is from genome assembly GCA_030556195.1 of Anolis apletophallus. NCBI lineage: Eukaryota > Metazoa > Chordata > Lepidosauria > Squamata > Anolidae > Anolis > Anolis apletophallus. The sequence continues at coordinate 33,255,519 of JARBWK010000010.1, forward strand.
GCTTATGCAATGATTTGAAATGGTGTGAAGAAAAATATATGCTACCTCTGGAAGACTCAAGTGGATATCAATGGATGGCCTCAGTTTGTGTCTCTCTATGGAAATATAGTCAGATTTTCTTCCAATCCCCTCACCAGTGCCACAATGAACAATGGGATGGAAGTCCCCAACAGAATTCTTCCCAATGTTATTTTATCAGTGCTACAACTAACATGTAATCACTTTTGAAAGTTAGTGTTAAAGAACATTGTAAGGGTATTGTACAGGGCTTATTTTCCAAATGCTATATCATTCCTTCATCACAAATATTGCAACATGTTATTTTTTTTCCAGCAATTAAATGATTATCAGCAATGAATTTAATCTTCATCAGAATGGTATCTTTAGTCTATGGAAGTGAGCCAAAAACTCTAGTCCTTCAGGTATCTTTGACCTCAACTCCCAGGAGCTTCAGCTGCTTTGGACAATGACCCAGGATTTTGGGAACTGAAGTCCAAAAAGATCTAAAAGACCAGAGTTTGGGAGACACTGGCTTATGGGAAGATAGCCAGATGGTTTTCCAGCACTTTTCCTACTCTTCATCAGTAACAGAATGACTTGGGGGAGGTTGTTGCAATGAAATATGTGAACGTGTGAGGGCTTTGGGCACTAGGAAGAAAAATGAAGATACCAACTTCTGCAATGACTATGTGTACACCTTGTGTACACATACACAAATGTAAGGTGGTCAGACCAATTCTCTACCATGGCCTATTTTTTCTTAACAACCAAACTCCCTATTGTCATCTTTGTATATAGCAGGTGTTCCTCTCTACACATAACATGAGTGTGCCTAAATTAGTATGGATCCATATTTCTGAAAGAGACAAAATAATAACAGAAATTATGCTGAGGTGAATGACTACCTTACAAGATTCTGTTTGTATCTTCCTACTATGAAACTGTACCATAGCTTTAAAGAAAACTCTACCATAGGTTTAAAGTATCCCATAGGTGACCCCTTCTGACTGTGAATGGGGTTATACTTATGGCTCTACTCAGAATGTGGTTGGTTACTCATTATTGATATATCTCGCCCTGAGAAAACCCGGTTTGAGAAACGGATACCAACATGGCCTGGGATTATCAGCATTTGCATTCAATCGGGCGTTTTGGCATTCCATTATCCACAATGAGAGTATTATCCCTGCTCCTCCAACCCACTGAGACCACGCAATCCGCATCGCCCTTTCGGGCATCATTATTTTCTACTATCCTTCTACTACCCTTCATGTTGATTACAAATAACCTGGCACCCTTTTTGGATTCGAGCCGGTTGGTCTTTTATTGGGCTTATACATTTGGTAGGACTGGAACTTGATCGGTTGCGTCTGATTTATGATTTATATGTAATGAAATGCTTATTGAACATTGTTGAATGAAAGATTTAAAAGCTACACCATTGTTGCACCTTGTTGTTTTCACGGAACAGAATGGCATTCCATCACATCTACATATATTTAGCAATACTTTAGCTTCATTAATTTGGCCCTTGCAGCAAAAGGCTAAGAACAGGTATCATGTTAAAGCATGATCTTTACAGTAATCTAGAGGTGGTTATTGCCAATTTATTCATGGCCCTTAAGACAAATAAGAAGAATACATTATCTGTCACCGGTGAGTTATGGATTTTAGAAAGTGCACCAGGTCATATCAAGAACTTCTGAATTGTTTTTGAATCTATTTCAAAGCCACTTTAAATCTCTCCTAAGATATATAAAAATATAATGACACAGAGCTCCTGCAGGTTCTATCACATACTGATAGGGGACAACGGCTCTCATTCTTATGTATATGAGAAAAATTGACTAGCTGGCAGATATGCTGAAGTTTCAAAATGTTAGATCACCAGTTTCAAAGGGGATGAAACCTTCAAGCAGATTTTAAACTTTAATACAGATCGCACCTTTGAGCACTTTAATAGAAAGGACCAGAAGGTCTCAGAGTTAGGAAGACATGCAAGTTTTTGGTTTGGGGATAATTCTTCTAGCAGTTGAGTCCTGCATTTCCTCAAAGGCTAGGACCATCCTGGATCCATTCAATTAAATTTTATGTTTTGATCTTGCTCTTTGTTCCAAATGATTTTGACAAATTGCTGTTAGTGAGGGCATCCATGTGTATGTCTTTTTCTTGTGTGGTACAATCCCAAGGACATGCACCAAGAATTGAACTAACTCACTTCTGACGAAATACGTCCTGTCCATGAATTTTTACAAAATGTCAGGATAGCAGCAACACTTTGTGCAATAAGGTCCAAGTTTGATATCTGACCAAGTATGTGGATTTGTATAGCATGACAAACAAATCAACACTTCTATGAGTACATATATACACACACACAAAACTGTGGCGTAATGTAAAATAAACCACGTGTAGTTCACATTTGGTCAGCCCACACACTGCTTTGCCAGATAAAGAAAATATGTCACACAGATGAACAATGAAGTACAAGTAGTTTACTCTTCATAAATCAGAACAACATATTTACAATCATGTGGTCAGTTGCATGAACTTGCATGATGTCTTTATGAAAGGTTTAAAATAGTCTTTCTTTGTCCTTTTGGATACATTTCTTCAGCAGCTTATGGAGTGAAAACATACTCCAAATCATCTCTCTCTCTCTCTCTCTCTCTCTCTCTCTCTCTCTCTCTCTCTCTCTCTCTGTCTGTCTGTCTGCTTCTTTTCATCTCTCTGCTTCTCTGTAAACATCTGCATAATAAACATGGTCTGAGTCCCTCTTCGGAGGGGAGAAGGCCGGGGTATAAATGTTTTTAAATAATAATGGTTAGGTTCATTTAGAATCTTCGTAATATGGAATAAATTCGGAAAGATACCCTTTTTTAAAGCTATTTCGAAGTTTTTAAGGAAACCAGAAGTCCCTTTGCCCTTCCAAAGCTTTATCCGCCATTTCTCTTACAAATCATTAAGTGAGTCGGAAATGATTCAGCTTTCCCCCCGCTTCTGTTCCCTGGCCTTGGTTCAAGCCAGAGAAGCCTTCTAAACCAGTGTAGATAGATTCTCTTTCTTTTCTTTCCCTCCGACGTTAGCGAGAGAAGCGGTTTTAACCAGTGTGGATAGATTCCTTTCCTTTTCCTCCCGCGTCAGTTTAAACCAGTGTGGATGGATTCCTTTCCTTTCCCTCCCCCCTCCCACATCAGTCTTAAGTGGGAGAAGCGGTTTTAACCAGTGTGGATGGGATGGATCAGCATCAGTTTAAACCAGTGTGCATGGATTCCTTTCCTTTCCCTCTCACATCAGTTTAAACCAGTGTGGATGGGATGGATCAGCGTCAGTTTAAACCAGTGTGGGTGGATTCCTTTCCTTTCTCTCCCACATCAGTTTAAACCAGTGTGGATGGGATGGATCAGCGTCAGGTAAACCAGTGTGGGTGGATTCCTTTCCTTTCTCTCCCACATCAGTTTAAACTAGTGTGGATGGATTCCTTTCATTTCTTTTCCCTCCCGTGTTAGTCTTAAGTGAAAGAAGAGGTTTTAACCATAGTGGATGGATTTCTTCCCTTTGCTTCCCCCTACTTCTGGAGTAAAACAACTACTTTCAAAGTAAAGACCACCCAATGAAACAGGAAACCATTAACGAAGGATTCAGAAGTCTCGGAAGTTTGGAAAAGTTTTGAACTTTTTTTTCTGTGAAAATTGGAATTGACTTTAGATCCGAACCACCATTGCCCCCTATATCCGAAATGAGCTTTGAACCATTTTTTTGGATCAAACAATAGTTCAAGCCTGAACAAAAATGTAACAGTAAACAAAAGTCCCAGGTTCAGCTTACTCCCTGGGCATTGCCGACCAATCAGCTTTTATAGTTGACACACGCACACACACTAACTGATTTCTTGCATACTTCAACAAAAACCACACAAGAACATTTCAAATCTGGCATAGATGATGATGATGATTATTATTATTAATGTTATTATTTATTGAATATATCTCTCACCTTTCTCTCATAAGCGATCTAAAGTGGAATTACAAAAAAGAGAAATAATGGTTACATTTCATACTATACTTCTAAAAAAAGGTGTTGTTTTTGATTTTGAATATGATTGCTTACATAACTGCTTTCAGCTGTACAAATACAATCTGTTGCTCAATTAATATGAAGCGGAATACATTCAAGATGGGCTCAGTTAATTTTTTTCAGATTATCTATTCACAGAAACACCTGTGTAATATATTCTAGAAGCTTGCTGCAGAACTTTTATAGAGCAATATGCCCCCAGGCATCACAAAATTGATCTCTAATCATATATTGTTCTTTAAAAAGTAGTATTAACACTTGGGAACAAAAAAGCAGCTGTCTAAAAAAGGAAAAGGAACTATGTTGTACATCACACATTGAACTGTGTGTATACTTCTTTGGAATTGGACTATTTAATTTTAAGGGCCATTTCATTTTTAAACATTTACAATGCTGTGATTCCATTTCAACTGCCATGGTTCCTTCCAGTGGAATCCTGAGATTTGCAGTTTCAGGAAAAGTATTTAGTATTTTCAGTTAGAGCGGCCTAGCACCTCACCACACCACATTCCAGAATTCCATAGAATGCACCAAACTTATATATATATATATATTAGGCATGAGAAAAAAGTTATGAAAATGAAAAGAAATCGGAAGGGATTCGTATGTATGGGACTTTCAAGTTTATACGATTCGCAGGGCCAATCCCGGAAATGGACTTTCATTTCCGCACTCTCTGGACCCAAAATTTTGTTAGATTAGTAAATATTTCGGATGCCCACCCAACAGGAAAATTTCCCCCTCCAAAACAGCTTTGCAGACATAACTCACAGTCAAATCGGGGCCTTTCCATGCTTGGAGCCTAATTAGAGTGAAAGGCCTCTTCCAGGAAGTGAAAAAGGGGCCAGAACCATAGAGAGATCCAGATCGGGACTCCTAGAGGGGCTGGAGGACTGACGAAACAGCGATTTAAACACCCAGGAAGGGGGTTTAGATAGAAGGACAGAGCAGAAGGACATAAGAACTGCTGAGAGAAGGGCAGCAGGTGTGAAAAGAGCACGGAGAGGAGAAGGAAGAGTTCAGAATCAAGAAAAGCCATAGAGTTCAAACGGAGGTCCTAGACTGCTATGGTAAAACTGAATGGGAAAAAGCTGGAGTGAGGAGAAATCTACAGATTAGCAAGGCCTGCACCAGAGGTGGGCACAACTATTTTATTTAATAATATTAATAATAATATATTAATGCATTATATCTCCCTGCAAGGAAGCCCTGTCCTTTAATAATATTAATAATAATATTTAATAATATATTAATGCATTATATCTCCCTGCAAGGAAACCCTGTCCTTTAATAATATTAATAATAATATTAATAATAATATATTAATGCATTATATCTCCCTGCAAGGAAACCAAGGGAAATGTTGCCCCTTGATTTGCCTGTGCTTAAAACAGTGTCAGTCCTGTTTCCCTGCTTTGCCTACTTTAGAACTACTAACGAATTTCGTTAGTAATTAAGTTACATTTAGAAATTTTTGGAATTTTTTGTCTTTCTTATTACTAATCAAAAATCCCCCCCAATTAGATTTTTGATTCTCTATTTTTGGGTTCGAAACCATGCCTAATATATATGTTTCTTTACAACCTTTCTCTCTCTCTCTCTCTCTCTCTCTCTCTCTCTCTCTCTCTCTCTCTATATATATATATATATATATGTTGTAAAGAAACATGAAGGGCAATTTAACTATAAGCTAAGAGGATCTGGAAACCTCTTTTATGAAAACAAAATCCTTCATAATTCTAACAATTCTAATTCTCTTATGCTGTTGCCTATCATTCAGCAGGATATCATTTTAGAGTATTCTGTGCTTAATGGCTATGATAGCAGTGGGGGAAATCTATTATTTTATTTTATTTAAATCATTTATATTCTGGCCTTCTCGCGCCACAGGGGACTCAGGGCAGAGCACAACATACTGTATATACAACAAACATTCAATGCCGGGACATAAAATCATAAATATATACAAACATTAAAATGACTTATATCCATTTTAAAATCAATTGCTTAAAAGCCATCTCAGGATACCATTCTCTTATTGCCTCATTGTGCTGCCCCAAAGGCTTGGTCCTACGGCCAGGTCTCCACCATCCTTTTGAAGGACAGGAAAGAGGGAGCTGATCGAATCTCGCCACAAAGAGAGTTCTATAGCCGGGGGGCAATCACTGAGAAGGCCCTTGTCTCTCGTCCCTGCCAAACACACCTGTGATGGTGGCGGGATTGAGAGCAGGGCCTTCCCAGAAGATCTTAGTCTTCGAGGTGGTTCATAAAGGGAGATGCATTTGGACAGGTAAACTGGGCCAGGGCCATTTAGAGTTTAAAGGCCAAAGCTAGCACTTTGAATTGTGGCTTTTAACAAACAAACAACCAGTGGCGCTGACGTAACATGGGAGTTGTGTGCTCCCTGTATGCTGCCCCAGTTATTAACTTGGCTGCCTCTCTTTGGACTATTTGAAGCTTCTGAACCATCTTCAAAAGCAACCCCAGAGCCGCCCCCTATGGTAAACCTTATCATTCAGTTTCCTTGTTTAGATCAAGCAGCAATTTAAGGGGAAAATGTTGCTGCATGCCTTACAAAAAAAATGAAAATATATTCTGCATGTTTTTTGTCCAAAAAGCCAAGCCAATAGACACATCAGTGACAAGTGGTATGTCTGGAATCCATGGCAGCTGGTGCATACAGTGCAACTGAGCATGGAGCCAGTGACAAAAATGTGCTCATTATTATTCCACACACATGCCCCCTTCCTTGGCAGAAGTCTTCCTCCTGGCCCTTTCTTTTTTGAAGACCGCAAAACAAGGAGAGACACTTGCAATGAATAGTTATTTGTCCTTTGCTGCTTCCCATTCCATATGTCAAAGGAGTATTTGGTGGAACTGTGCTCCAGTGCATTCATTCCCCAGTTTCCCACCGGAAACTGAGCAAAAGAGGCTTGGCAGAAACATCTCACTAGGGAGCCACATTGCATCTGGTCTGAGCTGGGCGGTTTTTGCTGTAGGGAGCAGGAATGCCAATCTGTAGCCCATTTACTCCAAAGGCTGGGTGACTAGGGAGTCAAGTATTCATTTTTCCCAGCTTTCAAAACCTATGTGCCTAAGCTTTATAAGCAAAATTAAAACTGATTTTATTGCAGGTCTCAGCTGGTGGCTATGTCTACTACAGTAAAGGGAACATGAGTGAGATGAGATTATGCTCACTAAATGAGCAAAAACCTCTCTGCTTCAACATATTCATGAATTTGTCCTCTTCATATTTATTTAGCCTTGGCTATGGCATCAAGCCCCATCACTTTATATCTTCAGCACACCATTCTTTCCTCCTTGCTACCCACTGCAAGGCTCAGCATATACAAACAGCACCACTGATTGTTTCAAATAATAGGAGGCCTGTAAATTACTTTTTAGGTGATTAGGGGTAACTGTTTCTTTCTCTGTTACATTGAAGGACATCCTTTCTAATTTTCTGTTCTTCATACTTGTGCAATTTGTGGCTGCAGTAAAACAGAAGTGGGCAATTGTGGTCCCCCAGCTGTTTTTACAGCTTCAGCTGCACTGCCATCATTACTCACCCCATAGGAGATATTTGACGAAATTGGATTCTGTTCTCTATGAAGCTGGTTGATTTTAAGATCTGTTGGACTTTGCTTATAGTGCCTGCATCCTGAAACCAGGTGACTTTTTGTAGGGAACTGTCCATGACAATGGAACTGTGACCAGTTCCTCCACACCACCATCATAATCCCATCCTGCACAGAAAACAAGGTCCAAAGTGTGTCCTGCAACATGGGTAGGGCAAGGCACCACCAGGGACGGAGCCATGGTTGTCATGGAGGCCATGAAGACCTGAGCCACTCCCAGCAGGTCAGTCTCAGAATGGATGTTGACATCTCCCAGCACTATTAACCATTGAGACTCCAATGTCAACCCTGAGACCACCCCGGCTAGCTCAGGAAGGAAGTCTGTTGAGCAGCATGGTGGGTGGCACACCAACAGAATTCATATTCTGTCCAGTCACCCACCTTTAGGTAAACGCACTCAAATACAATTGGTTCTCTGTATCCACATAATCTGTATCCATGGAATCAATGATTCACAGCTTGAAAATACTCCATCCCAACCCCACCCAGCCCCCAAAAAAGCAAACCTTAATTTTAAAATTTACTGCACTGTTGTTTATAAAGAAACATGAGCATCCACAAAGTTTTGTATTCATTGAGGGTCTTGGCACCAACAAACACCAGTGGATACCCCAGCTCATACTACAGTATTCTTCTGCTATCAATGTTGACTCTGTTGAAGGGGGAGGGGGCTTTCCTTTTTTCTGTATCTGAATTTTAGATGTAGGGTACACTATACTTGATCTTAGCCAAAAGGTCAAGGAGCATATGTGAGTTCCTAGGGATGGCATTCAGTTTGTTTACTATTCTATAACGTGCCCAATATCCCAATAGGAGCAATTACTTGAGCTCTTGAGAAATAATATTACTACAGAATTATAGCAGCTTGACCCAATTTAATTGCCATCCTATGGAATCATCCATCCTATGGAATCATGGGATTTGTAGTTCATTGTGTTACCAGAGCTCTCTGACAGAGAAGGATATAGCCTATAGTACTCAAGTATGTCCTAGTTCATTTCCAGTCTACATTGGAAATGACATCCCTATGTAGATTGCTCCCTTTATTTGAAGCGTACTGAGTAGCTCCTGCTTGAGTACATATGTTGCATTAACTGCAGAACAGTGATTCAATATATAGATAAACTCTACAGATTTAATGGAATTGTTTTAGTTGGACTGACAAAAGGATTCATGCCCAGGTCTCAAAGTTCCATCATCCATCTTCCCTCCGCTGAGCACATGGCAAGATTTTAAGCAGCTGTTTGATCTTAACATATAACTTTTCCAAGGTCTAGTTAGAATAGCTACCTACTGAACATCAATTGGAATGGGAATATGGAGCAAGATTGAGAAGATCATATGGATAATGGTTTCTGAAACAGCAATGTAAGCAAGTGTATATTGGGTCCAGGGAAAAATTAGTTATGCCTTTTTCAGTTGGAAACTCTGAGCTATACTGTTAAACCATCCTCATTGAATGTAGATGGCATTTACTTTGACAAATTTGATTCATTTTCTTCACACCATCTACCGAAATTATGGCTCCTTAATTTTAGCAGCTCTCCAGGTTTTTTTTAAAAAAATGTTAGATGCTTTCACAATGGGCCAGCTTTCTGCTAATTTTAGCTTAACTACTGGAATGAGCTGCTCTTGTAGTTATTACTATTAGCTTGAAAGGTTCTCATCTCCAGTGACCTTTGCAAATACAGTCTCAACATAAAGAGATGATAATAACAGAAGAGAAAGGATAAGCTGTGTTGGAGAGTTTGCACTTTGGGCTGCAATCAAGCTACCTAGAAATATTCAGCAACCACATATGACTGCCAAAAACTAACACAATGAAGCGCTTCTACCACTTAGAACTGAACAGTCAGTCACTTAACAAAAACACTGTTGTATTATTCACTTGTGGCATTTGAAACTGATGGTGAAAGTTACCTCTATTTTTAATTTTGATCAGAGCTCTTGTAATTTTACCCAGAAGGGCAAAAGCTTTCAAAATTCTTAGTTCTTGCCCATGATAATAAAAAAAGAAAATCCCTCTTCTAATCTATAAGATTTTGTTTGGTTTTTTTGGGGGGGGAAAGTAGCTCGAGTTTGTTAACACCTGAAATACTGTAAAGGTTGTGATCTATTTCTGACAATTTAAAGAAAATGTAGCAGTGATATTTTCAAGGAAAGCAACACAGCGGTGAGTTAAACGCATCGCTTTTAAATACTCATTCTGAGAAATACCATAAAGACCACCTACTGATTTTGAAAATGCTCCGTTCATTCTTCTGATTTCTATGTATACTTGTGAAAGCTGGATAGTGAAGTAAGCTGACGGAAAGAAAATCAACTCATTTGAAATGTGGTGCTAGGGGAGTTCTGCAAATATCAAGGACTGCAAATAATAATTGTATTGTGTTTTATATGTGACTTTTATCTGTATTATATTTTTCTGTATCTGCCTAAGGTTTGTTAACTGAAATAAAGACAATTGATTGATTGATGAATAATAATAATAATAGAGTTATACAGCAAATAGGGCCTAAACTATATTTAGAAGCCAAACGGACAAAGCTGAGAATATAATTATTTGGCCGTATCATGAGAAGATGCTTAGGAAGGTGAAAGGCACCCTCCCAAAAAGAGAAAGACTGCATTCCAGATGGGCAGAACAGATCAAGGAATCCAACCATAGCTCTGAGTCTTCAAGGCCTGAGCAAAGTTGTTGGTGACAAGGTGACCCAAAGGTCTCTCATTCATAGGAGTGCCATAAATTAAAGGTGACTTTAGGGCAATTAACAGCAACAATCTGGTATCCTGAGCTGTAATATTTGTCTTCCCTAACAAGCAAAGGCTGAGCATAATATAGCAATCTCAAAGATATGAATATAGCTGTGTCCCATCTCAAAATACTCATGTCTTGCCTTATCATAATTTAGCCCTTTTGCATTGAACAGACAAGGATTTTCTAGTATTTTAGATCTTCAGATATAAGGGCTTATTTAACTCATGGCTGGCTAAAGACATTTTGTGGCCTAAGGTGACCTGCCCCACAGGAGTTAAACAGATCAGCAATGAAATCTCACTGTAGCACTGGTTTGGGAGCAGTACCTTCTACCTGAGGACAACTGAAGAAGACTCTATGCAACACATGTCTCTCTATAGTTTTTTTGCTCCTCCCTACCCCATCTGAGATTTGATGAGGCTGCCTTACTATGCTTCTTGCTGACATACACTGACTGCTTTTATTTTTACCCTTGATCTTTCCATCTCTACTGCCAGACTAAATTTTCATTATAATTCTTCTCCATTTTACAAGACACAAGTCATCTCCTGAAATGACATCTCAGTTTCAGTATAGTAGCTGGGACACAAATGTTTTGCTTTGGGCCCAGATCACAATGGAGAAGTAATATATAAACTATACTAATAAAACAATGATGTGTAGTAAGACTGAGGATGAAATAGGAAGAAAAGCAGGCCCATTCTCTTATGACTTCTTGGCTCATATTGGCCAAGTAAAAGGGAGCCTTCCAACTCTTCACAGATGAAAAGTGGGACATTTGTGGCCAAGCAACATCAGGGTGTGGGAAATGTGTCAAACGTTATTAATAAAGAAGAACACACAAGCTAGGAGAAACCTCATCACTTTGCTTTTGCCTGGATCCACAGAGAAGGGTAAGGTGCCACCCCATCCTGTCCTCTCCCCCAGCTCATTGAGCACAAACTGCATTTTGAACTCAGTTTACACCAATGGAAGTAAACTGAGAAGTAACACCTCTACAACCTGTGGTCCAATTTCGAGGGAAAAAACTTCATCACATTGCTGCATAATGAGGACACCTTTCTAGTTGGACTAAGGACTGTCCCTGTAAATTGGTTAGGCAATAGTCTGCAGAACAGGTAGATAACTGGCTAACTAGTTCTGGTTTTTGTAATAATTAAAAAGATGATCAAACATGCTGCTGTGAAATGAAGATCTATCTATTGAAGAAGAAAACCTTGGTCTACCAATAGTTGATATCTCAGAAGTCCCAGTTAACATAGACAATGATATGGAATAATAGGAGGTTTCTACTCCATTTCTAGAGAAAGACTGTTCTTCTTCACTCCAAAAATATGCATCATTACACTTATGCCTTGGACAATACAAATAATACATTAATCTCATACCCAAATTGGAAAATGATGTTGTATTAAGAAATTTTACAAGTTACTGCTCTCTCCCTAACTTTTTATTGTTTTAAAATGTGTATTTTCTTTGGATAATTTTCAAACAGTGCAAAATAAAATATTTAATTCCCCATTGTTTATCTGTTTAAGTTTTTATGTGTTTCAGCGTTCCTAACTACGTAGCAATAAAGCAACAGAGACAAAAATAATAACAATGCGGAAAGAGGGTTTTGCGCTGAATAAACTCCTGGAAATTTATGATGTACCTTTGGAGCTGAAGGTTATTTTTTTCCCATTATGGAAAAATGCAAGTTTTCCATTGTGGTGCCCATTGTATTCAGTTGGGAGTCTCATGTGAAAACTAAGAATTTTGGAGGAAATCTCATGAGATTAGACTTTGAGAGATGAGAAAGGTGTTCATCTTTAAAACATTATAGAGCAAGCGGGAAATTCTTGACAGTTATAAATTCAAGCTTGTGATACTGCAGCCAGATGCATGCAAAGCACTTCAGAATCTTCTCCATGAATAGTAAGAGATTACACAACTCCAACTTTTCAAGACTGCAGTTTAACAACAATGTGTTATAAAACGGGCAAGGTTACACTTGATTGACCAAGAATGAATTGCATGGAGATTGTTTCATATGGCCTCTTTTTGCTTGGCAATATGAGTTTGCAATCTAAGAATGTCTATACACTATATTATTTAAGAATAGTTACAAGGCATCAGATTGTGTCTTATCTTGAAAGTTAATCAGGGCCAGCCCTGGTTAGAACATGGATGGGAGACTACCAATTAATATCAGGTGCTATATAAAATATTTCAGAGGAAGGAACTGGAAAAACTACCTCGGGGTACTTCTTGTTTGAAAGTCATGGTGTCACTATATGTCAGCAGGTAACAAGACACAAACCACACACACATAAGGCACCACCACCACATAAGTTGGTGGTGCTGAACATTGTGCACAAATGTGCTTCTAAGCAGAAGGTATACATTTGTCTAAAGAGGTACACAGCTCTCACTACTACAGCTATTTTTTTTTTGTTTTGGCCGGACAGGCCATCAAAAGTAAAAACATTAAATCTAACAACATGGGCCAAGAGTAACCAAAAGTTGTACATGGGAGCTACAACATTCAAATGGTTAGACTTTCCTTTAAAAATCCTAATTCTTGTTGGGTACTGAAAATCCGCATAAGTATTCCTACCTATCCTGAATGTCAGCACGTGGCTTGTTAAGTCTTTATTAACCTACATGAAAAATACTGGCTCAAAAAAAATCAAAATTCAGATTTTCAGAGTTGAGAGGTAGCCTCATAAGGTCTGGAACCATATAGATTTTTCCTTCTTCATTACATTGCCTGGAAAAAAGGAAATTGCATTATATTAAGGAAAATATGATATTTTAAGAGAGCTTTGCCAAACAAATCTGATATTAGCAAAGCCTACATATGGGAGATACTGGAACATCTGTGGTAATTTATCATTAAAATATTTAAGAAAATTCAGCACAAGGCTGACTTTCAAAAACCTTGGCTTTTAATATGTGAGTGTTGAAATTCTTAAAAAAGAAAGTGGTTGACAGAAGCAACCCTTTCACAGCAACGTAGAAGGAGAAAATAGGGATGGTAGCAGACTGGACAAAATGGAGACGGCTGCTTTAAAAAATATCTTGCTGCAGTCACACAGGCCCTGTCTCCCTTGCAGTGCAAAGTTCAAGAAAACGTGTCTTTTTCAATGCTGAAATGGATTTGGATCTACTTGGATTCCTTGAGGACAAGGATCTGCTCCAAATGATAACTGGCCAAATATGTTTGGCAAGACAGATATTGAATTTAGTATATATTTTGTATATGCCAGGAAACAGAGCATTTGGTGGCAGAAAGTGTTAGCAAGTGCTGCCACAGACATATACCAGCCAATAAAAGGAATAGACCATAATGGGTGGATTTGAGATATTTGCCTTATAACATTGCTTGATATTTCCCCGATAAGCACCGAATTTCTGGATTAAAGTCCTCACAGCTATGGACTTCGCAAATGGCAGAGCCAAACGAGTCAGGTTGAAACATGTAGGCCTTCCCCACTGTAAATGGCACAGTCCTCAGATGAAAAAGAGCCATCATTGTGCTTGAAGAGTAGTCTTTACTAGAAAAGATACAGAAAGGGTGCAACCCAAAAATTAATGGGGTAACTTCCACGTAAGGGAATTTCAGTATTTGTAGTTGTGTAAGGTAGGACATAATAAAAGTGCATAAAAGTATGCCTGTTGTGGGCAAAATGGGTGTGGAGAAGCTTTCTCACCCTTTTTATATTTGTAGACCCCAAGGCTGAATGGTGAGAAACTCAAGAGAGAACAATGCTTCTACACCAAGCACCCAGTCAAACAGGAACTTAGTACTAAAAGGTGTCACTTTGGTTGCCCGTTTAGGGCTCATCTACAGTGACCACTTAGATCAGTATGTCAGTGGATTAGCACCATGGCAGCTAAATGCCTTGCCCAGGATTTGGGCTTCCCCCTGACTTGGGAGTCATTAAGATAGTCAGAACCATCATTAAGATTAACCAGAACCATTTGTAGCTGTCTTGACTGCCATCCCCTGTCCCCTGGGTTCAGGTGTCCTGTCAACCTTCCACCAAATGTCATTGTGGTCCCCGCGGTGACATGCCAACTACCTTGTTCTCAGTGTTCTGGTTGATGTCAGTTAAAGCAGTGTTTCCCAACCAGTGTGCCGCGGCACACTAGTGTGCCGTGAGCGATCAAGAGGTGTGCCATGGGAAATTGGCACTCTTCCCCCTCCTAGAAGCTCTTTCTCCCTCTTTCCCTCCCCAAAAATCCTCCCCGGCGCAAAGGAAGGACTCCGCTGAATGCCGGAAGCTCTACTTCGGTGAATTGGGCAGTGAGCGAACCTGGGAGCATCGGGAGGCTGAAGCATTCACAGGTTTCCAAGAAACAAATTGAGCCTCTCCGCTTGGAAATGTTTTTAAACTATTTTACTGGATTTTTGAGAGTTGCCCCCACGGAACTGTTTATAACAGCTTCATGACATCCATAGGTATCTGCAAGCAAGTTTCACTCAGGGTGAAATTTCACAAGGGTCTGGAGAACAAGCCCTATGAGGAGCGGCTTGAAGGGCTGGGCATGTTTAGCCTGAAGAAGAGAAGGCTGAGAGAAGACATGATAGCCATGTATAAGTATGTGAGAGGAAGTCATATATATGTTGTGTTCATCAAAACAGACCCAGGTTTCACACTGAGTGTATAAATACATTTAAAAACATATTAACTATATGTATTACTTTGTTAGAGTGTCATTTTGGTTGGTGGTGTTCCCCAGGATTTTGTAAATGTAAAAAATGTGCCGTGGCTCAAAAAAGGTTGGGAAACACTGAGTTAAAGTACAGAGGAAGGGGGAGAGGGGTTTCCAATCCCCCCACCCCCAAGATTCTTTAGCAAGGCAGTGCTCTGGATGATGTTGTCAGAGCACTGAAGAGTTAGTAGGTGGAGTGTTGCAGTTGGGGATAGACACAACATGGGAGTCAGGGGAAACTGCATTTCCTATCAGTATAAAAGAGACACTGGACAAATTCACTGAGAAATGCAAATAAGCATGATGCAAAAATGCATGCATTTACATTACAGCCTCCATATCTGAGAGAAATACCATCCTGAATTAATGCATTTGACACCTCTTTAACTGCACTGGCTCAATTTATTTATTTATTTATTTATTTATTTATTTACCGCATCTGTATACCGCACTTTCTGAGCCATAGGCAACTCAATGCTATGTAGGTTGGTGACATGGCAGCACCCTTTGGCAGAGAAGGCTAATTACCTTGTAGAACTATAACACCCATGATGTAGTGTGAAACTGCATTAATTCTACAGTGTAGATGCACCCTTTGGTTCTAATTTACCTAATGGTACTGGAATTACATATAATTGATTCTCAGTTCCAAACCTACTTAATTTTCTGCTTTTTTTCCCCATAGCTTTATATTTTAGAGGTCTGTAGTTAATTAGAGGCTGGTGAGTGCAGAATGGTTAAAGTTGTTTCCATGATACCTATTCTTCATTACACTTCTCTATCAAGCTTCTTCTCTCTAGTCAGGCTCCTACTGCTACTCTGTAACCTTCCTTCAGCAAGTGAATTTCTAGTAACTTTCTGCTATTAGGGTTCTGTACCTTCAGGAAACTCTTTGTAGTTATCAGACTGTTCCCCCGAGTACCTTGTGATATTTTAATTCTGGCCAAATTGACAATTTTTCATCTCCTTGTGCTCAGCAACTAGCTTGAAAATGTTTCTGGAGTTATTGTCACAACTGCATTGTACAATAAATTATGATCTGGCCCAAAGCCAAACAACGAGTCTCATGGCAGAACAGAGCTCTGAACCATGATGGCTGAGATCCTACATCAAAGCCATGGAAGGTAATGCTCCATGCCCGTAACTCTATAATTCTTTTCTTCTTGCAGTTGTCAGGCTCTGGGGGTTTCTGCTACATCCATTAAATAGCTGTGGAGGGGGAAGAAGAGAGCTCAGCAAGCAATGAGGATTGGGTTTTTTTTTTCCACACTGCAGTTCACTAGTCTGAGAGCAAAAATGAATGAAGTTGCCTTTCTTCTTCTAGTCTCTTGAGAAGTGGAGGGTGGAAGGCAGTCCCAGCTATTTGGTCACCTTCTTTGCATCCACAATGTAATCAAAGCTGTGACACCAAAAGGTTTACCGGATGGTTTACCTGCCCATCAAAAAATGGAGTGATGACAACTATCAATCTAGTCTACCACCCGATATAACACTTCTAGAGCAGATTCAGCATTTATTTGGAAGGTCTTGGAGAAATTGTCATTTTTCCCCAGCTCATGAACAGCTGAGATCCTTTATTATCCATATGATGGATTATCCACAAATGTTGATGTTTAAAAACGAGATGAAAACAGAGAGATATATGCATTAGCTTTACAGTTGTTACTCCCTTAGGGCAGAGCGCAAGGGCGTAACAAATAGCCACTTGTGTTCAATACAAAACAAGACATGGGTAACCTTGAATTACCCATTTGTACATTTACAACAGGATTCCAGATAATAAGTAACTTTTCCAAGGTTCCTAATATTATTCTGCATTAGTAACACTACCTTGCACAAATAATCTCAAGCATTTGTAGTTACTTCTCAGTATGTATAGCAAGACCAACTGCATAGTCAGTTTACATTACATCTACCAAAGCTATGTGAGAATCAAAACCAACTATATACTGAATGAAATCTTCAAAAGGAACATTGTAAAACCCAGGGCAGACACTAGTAGAAGCATCTGTCCCTTAAAATGGCTTAATTTGTGAAGTAGAGCACAATTATGGTGTTTTATGCCACTAAGCTGCCTTTCAAATAAATTATGCATTCAATATGTAATTAGGGTTCCAAGGTTGGCACTTTATGTGTGCTGACATTTCTAATATATAGGCATCCATTAGCAAATGCATACCGTGGCATTGGCTGGACAATGGAGTGAATCAAAGTCTAACTACCTTTGGGTAAATTAATCATCACTAATGCACGTTTTCATTTGTGTGAATTAACAAAATAGTCTGTAATTGTCTAATAAATTTGTTAGAGAATACAGAGACTTAGATTTATAATAGTTCAGCATAGCCCATTATTCAATATTTTATTCCAAGGCAGAATGTGGCATAAGATCATTTCCTTAAAGAAGTACCAACATAATTTGAATCCACCCATATTAATTTTGATCCAAGACTATTTATAGAGAAGAAAAAAATAGCATAGGACCAGATCAAGGAATTCCCTGTAATACAATATCCTGTAAAGAGATGGGTGGAGAAAGATTGGCCTGAATCCTGTTCCTATTGCCAAATAGAGTAGAACCATTTAAACAATTTACTTACTTCCATGTTGACTCACTATTTGATTTACTGATTCAATGTTTTTACCATAGTATTTTCCAATAGGATTCAGGCCATGGCGTGATTTCAGCAGTCCCTGAAAGTGATTCTACCAAATTAGGATCTGAATTCCATTGTTAGTCCCAACTAGAGTAGAGCCATTGAATTAGCTGATGAATGCTAAGTGAACTATTAGCTAAATCCCATTGATTCAATGGGTATATACTGGCTGGGACTACTAATATGAATCAGGCTTTAGGATGAGGGACAATATTTTAATAATGTAAAAGTGGCCAAATAATCTCTCTTATGGTGTAGGCTATGATGGATGATAGTTCACTGCTTGTGTTTAAAAAATAGCAGCAATTCACATATAAAATTATAATTCTACAATTATAATTAAATTCCTATCATTCCAGTTTTACACTTCTATCCAACATACTTTTAAGATTCCTTCACCCAAAGGAAGCTGTAGAATTGGGCTACTTTATCCCAAATTTCCTTTGACTTCTTGTACTAGCTGCTGAAAGTCTCTTGAGATTCCAAGATTGTGCTCCAGTCTGACTTAGAAGCACCAGATCCCATTTGATCTTGGAAGCTAAACGTGGTCAGCTTGGGTTATTGTTTGGGAGACTGGCAAGAAATAACATTAACGGTAGGCTATATGTTCAGAGGAAGGAACTGGCAAAATCACCACTGAGTATTCCTTGCTTAAGAAAAACCATAAGTCAACACACACAATAATGAACCCTGGATTAGTATGTAATATAGGCAAAAAGTTGGGATGTCATGTAACTCATGTAACTCATGTCACCATTCAGTAAGGCATTGTGAAGCCAGCTGCAAATTACACAAGAATCATTGTTTAAAGGATAGGTTCAATACAATATAATAGTAGGCATACCACTTCCAAAAGATAATCAACCAATATTGAGAAAATGTTTACATTTGGATTTAATAAACAGTCTACCAACTCCAAAATACAGCTGCTTGTTTTCTTCCTATGTCAAGGCAGTGTAATAAAAATAATGTTTAAAAATATTTGCAGTGGCTATTTAAGTTTTTTAAAAGAACAGAAAACAAAGCTACGATATCTTTTTTTTAAAAAAACACCACATGGGACGCATGTATACATTTGAATTTATATGTAGCAAAATATCACAGTTCCTTATATAGTCCAACAGCGCCATCCAATGTATGTTTACTTAGAAATCAGTGTCTCTACAGTGTGTGGGTCTTACTCCCAAATAAGCATCATGATTGTAGGCTAAGTGTCACATCTACTACCCAACAAGTGAAATGGTAAATGTTTTTCCTCATAACATAGGAGTAAAAACTGTACTTTTTCAATATCCTTAAACCTACCCCTTCAACCCAACAATAGACTTTCTAGATGCTGGAGCCCAATAGTGGGGACACTGGTCTTCAAAAGACTTGCCCAAAGCAATTTATGTTGAAATGCTACGAAACTATTTGAGGAACAAGCTTGGCATCACAAAGGCATCACAAACAGTCCTTGTATGAATACAACCAACCTGCCTCTTCACACAGATGTACAAAGTCCCACTTTCCAAATACTCATGGTGAAATAGCTCATATTCTGACTTCAGATGTTAATATTGATCCATTTGCTATCCCAGGACTAGGATTTAAGAACAGCTATGCCACTTCCCGAATAATGACTCTCAGAAACTCAGTGAGGTTACTTGGAAATGTAGCACATTTTTACTCCCAATAGAAGCTGCCAAATGAAAATATGAAATATGATTTTAAGCAATGGGAGAGGATCTATAGAAATTGTTCAACAACAGCAGGATCTTTGCTTTTCCAGAGTTCAGAGAGTCCTTAGATATTCCAACCCTTCCTTTAAATGTACTGCTGTCAAACAAGTATCTCATTTCAGCATCGAGATACTCCAGTGTGAAACAGTGGTCTACGATTTGGGTTTGCTTTCAAAAACTTATCTCATTATAAATTGCATGTGCAACAATCTATATTTGCAATGGTTTTGCTCAGTGAGAAAATGATACTTGAGTGAGAATCTTTTGCACAGATACTTAAAATGCATTTCCTTCTGCAACAATATAACACATATACATTCAACATCAACACACACACACACACACACTTCATATATGTATATACATCATATATATACATCTCAGTGTCTCAATAAGCTCCCTCTTCACATTCACTTCAGTTAGAAAATGCTCAGAAAACCTGTCCAAAATCATATGAAACAACACTGTATGGCTTATTTAGAAAAAGGCATACGTTACCAGATGCATTGTTGAAGTTTCTGGATCACCTGCAGGAGAAAAAATGGGCTAGAAATCGGATGCTGCCACAGTATTCCTGAGTATCACACAGAGCTGGATCTGACTGTTGCAAAATACCAGGCAAGTGTGAGGCTGAAAAACCTTTGAGTTGAGCTCACTCTATAGGCATCAGAAAGCCTCAAAGGGGAGAGGGTGGAGGGAAGAGGAGAAGAAGAAGGAAAAGAAGAAGGGAGGGGAAGCAGAAAGAGGCAGCACACAAATAGCTAGATGAGAAACTTCTGGCACCTTTCCAGCTCAGGAACAAATTCACTGTAATTTGGAGATATATAGTGAAGGAAATGAGGGGAAACTTAGGTTTACAGATGGATTTCTCCCTGCTTAACAGGCTCTGCAAATATGTGCAGGCTTTATCTCAGCTAATTTTAACAATGCTGTTCCAGAAACAATACTGAACAAATGTAACTCTCTTCAGCAAAAATTGCACACACACACACACACACACAGCAGCCTTACTAGCTTCCCAAGATACTAGTACCGACCTCAAATGGATCATTCCATCAGCTATTTTCTGAGCATTTTATTAATCCCAGCACAGAGCTATAGCAGCAAATCTAATTCCTTTTATGCCTCAAAGTGGATTCATAGCTTTTTATAAGGCACTTTAGACATATAAACAGATTTATTTATGTCAGTTGTGTATTTCTGATAGTACCAGAAAGCTAAACTACGGTATTCTACCTCACCTGCCACCTCCCATCCAATGTCCATACATACTTGCTTGGACAAGTGGGAAAGTATTTGAGATTTTTGAGAAATAGCATAAAAATACAATTTAACTCTAAATTGAAATGGCTGTCAACATTTTAAAAAAAGAGTTGACTAATGTTTATAATTGCCACTGATTTGGAGACCTGAAACACTCAGGCACAAAAGAGAAAAATGCTTGATTTTCATGGGCAAAATTCAGTGATCTTCCTGCAGTGAAAATGTAGCCTCTCCACTGAAGTCCTCAGTGACTTCTCCACTCCAAGTAAAATTTGCTCCAGAAGTTCAGAAACTCTGCAGAGCAAATATTGAGAATTTGGCAAGTATATATCCACCCATTTAATTATGGCCAAATTCTCCCCTTAACATCAGTAGGAGAAAAGCATGACTAATATAGCCTTGGGCCCATTCAATATTAGCTGAGCATTTCCTTTAAATGTATTAAATAAATTCATTCATGTCAAACTTAGATAACCACACATAATGCATGTCAGATAAAAGCATTGGTACAGGGGGAACGTCTTTTCAACTAGTCATAAACTTGCTTATTCACTCAAGACCAAATAGTTTGGTGGGGTTTTTTTAAAAAAAAAACAACCCTCTGTTTTAGAGTTCAGAAAAGCAACCAAGATGATTAAAATGTGTTTTTCCTCTATGCTTGCTCTTCTTTCTGTGTATCCCTAAGGCTGAATTCACACAACTGTTTTCCTCCCATCAAGAACTGTTGTTTTTTAAGTCACTCACCCCCTGCTGGAAACCCAAGTCAAACTGAAAACTGCGAATGGCCCAACAGGCATTCAGTTCCCCAGTCAACACACAAAACAGCAAACTTTGGGTTTTTTAAGTCATCCTTTGCCAAGAGCCAAACAAGTGATACATTAGACTCTTCTCAAGAAGCTGGTCTGTTTCTGAAAAGAACTCCGTTTTCTCCATGCAGTAAGAACTTGTAGACAAATAGAAGTAAATAATAATGTTGCATTGAGAGGTATTCACATTTTAATTAAAATAATGGATTTGATGTAAAGATTCAGTTCCTCAAATGAAAGCATATCACTCATTATGAAGGACTCCATCCACTGATAGAAGCCAGAAAAAGACTGTTCCTATAGTCTGAGGAAGGCAACCTTTGAAATGAAGTCCTTGTGTGTTACCCAGTGCTTCCATGTTTGAAGAATGGCACGCTGGCCTAAATTTTAAACTATCCTAGAAAGGAGGGACCTATCCAAGGTACCAATTCTTTTTCAGGGATAGATCTCAGCAACTTGGAAAGTGCCACTGAAATTCAAAGTAGCATTTCTTGTGACTTTCATGTGGAATGGCCTACTGGAAGAGTTTTGAAAACTAAAGACAAGTTTCTTCCAGCAGTTCCATCCAGATTATTTTTTAAAATTATGAATGTTAAAATTAGGATTAATTTGTTTTTAATATGCATTGGCTCCAGATGCTCTTTCATTGTGTTGCGTGTTGAATTTGTTGTTGTTCTATGCCTTGTTCCATAGGGAGAAGTGGGTAGAAATGTGCAGTAGAGGTGCTAGTAGTATGCTGTTATTTATTTATTGTGTTATTTATTTATTGTGTCAAAAGCAAATTGAGAATACAGTTATAATGTATAGAAAAAACACAAAGAAAGTTAAAAACTTGGCATTATACTACTTTTTATTTGACCAGAAGCTGGCCACTTCTGTTGAGCTTCATCTTTACTATAGAAAATCTTCTGTCTCCTTGGTCTTCTAGATTCAAAGGAGGCACTCTATCTTTTCAGTTAGAAAGGCTGGGCTTTAGCATACCAGGCTAACCGCCAGATGCAGTAAATCTTGCCAATTGAAAGGTTGACAGTTCAAGCCTGGGTCAGGGTGAACTCCTGGCCATCAGCCCAGCTTCTGCCCACCTAGCAGATTGAAAACTGCAATGTGAGTAGATGAATAGGTACCACTTTAAAATTGGGGAGGAAATAAAGGCGTCCATAAAGAACATACCAATGATTTGATTGGGAGGCATCTATGGACAACAAAAAAGTTCATCAGCATGGAAGATGGAATGACAGCACCCCCCATGGCCAGAGTCAAGCACAGCCTCCAGATGTCAGAGATGGAAAAAAAGCATATACCTCTGTTTATGAATGGTTTGTCCTGTTAATTGTATAATGACATTGAATGTTTGTCTGTATGTGTCTGTAAAAAGTTTGTATGCTGCTCTAAGTCCCCTTTGAGGTGAGAAGAGTGGGACAAAAATGCTATAAATCAGTAAATAAATATGATGCTGGAGGACATTCTGCTACTCTTCTGTACCATAAATCTGTTGCAGTGGGTTGGGGAGTTCAGTGTAATCCTTCACATCCATAGTGAAAATGCCAATCCTTGGCATAGTGGTGAAACTTCACTATGCAAT
The DNA here is from genome assembly GCA_030556195.1 of Anolis apletophallus. Classification (NCBI taxonomy): domain Eukaryota; kingdom Metazoa; phylum Chordata; class Lepidosauria; order Squamata; family Anolidae; genus Anolis; species Anolis apletophallus. The sequence continues at coordinate 33,278,722 of JARBWK010000010.1, forward strand.
TTTCCCTAACATGGTACTCTGCTATTAAGTTGAGCTTATGAAAGTTGCCATCCAAAACATCTGAAGGGTACAAAATTGAAAAAAGTGGATAGACTGGGTTATGGTTTAAGCCTAAAAGAATGTGGAGCTGACTGTTTTATGCCTGCCAATTATTACTGGACAGAAAGCAATTTCACTGGCTACACTGGGATAATAATATCTGGTTGACCCAAGTTGTATGCAAAGTCCACATGCAGAAAAGATGCATTCTAAACATGCTGATTTCTTATTGATTTTTGCTTTGTTCTTTACCTTTTTATGACTCTTTTCTGAAAGAAATTTCACAAAGATTATTATTGTAATGTGTTTTTCTCCCATTCACCCATCCCATGTGTTGAGAGTACTTTTAACTTGTTTTCATGTAAGATTTTTAGTACTAGTGGTCAGTGCTGTATTTAGAACAAATGAGGCCCTGTGCTAGTTAAGTTATGAGGTCCCTTCCTTGGGCCCTGAAGGAGGTAAATAATAATAATACACTTTATTTATATTCCGCACTTCTCACCCCAAAGGGGACTCAGTGCGGATTACATAACACATACAGCAGACAATCCCTGCTGAAATTAGACATACAAGACATACAATAACATATAACAGGAAGATCCCCTGGACTCCAACCAGGCAATGTTGTTATTTCGTTTGTTGTTATATTAGTCACTGGGTGCTGCTGCTCCATTCCGTCACAGAGGGGCACTGCTGTTCCATCCTCCTCCTACCTCCTCCTTCTTGATGGAGAGCCTGCCAGCCAGCCACATAAATTCTTCTTCCGGTAGTAGTCTTCAATATTTATTGAAGTTAAAAAGTCCTTTTTAGAATTCCTCCCCCGCTTATGCGGTACCTAATTTATCTGCTTAGGTCAACAGGGGCAGGCTTACAGCTGACTTGCCCAGGTCAGCCTAGGATTCGAACTTGTCACGTTCGGATCTTTACAGCTACAGCATGCAGCTAACAGCTGCTGTTTAACCGCTGTGCTAATCTCTCGGCCAGAAGACCTACACTGCCTCTTTGTGACACACTCCCATAGATTATCAACTTTATAATTATGTCTGAAACAGATGGCCTTCAAATTTAGAATTGCACCACATAAGCAAAAACCATCGTAAATAAAATTGGGGCAGGAAGATGGGGGGCCCTAGACAACAGGGCCCTGTGCTTAAGCACACCTAAGCACAATGATAAATCCAGCACTCACCATTTCAGAATAAGCCCTCCTACAACTCACATTAAAAGCCAGTCAACAATCCAAAGAGTATTGAAGGAGTGGTGAGCAGAACATTATAGAAGGATGGTCAGGTTCTTCTTGCCAGCCCCAAAGAACTTTTGAAAAAATCTCCAATTTTCTTTTTTGATCTCCTTCCATTTCATTTTGTAGTTATTTTTCAATAATTGTGAGGTTTTTTTGCTGTCGATATAATCTGAAGATCCTGAGTTCGAGCCTCAGAGAGGGAATATAATTCCGAGATACTTAACTTTTTTTGCTGTTTGTATTCCTGTTCTTTCTTGATGTTCAAGTTGATGTTTTTGTGGCATATTTTTGTTAGTATATTTGTTTTGAGTTTATTTATCTTCAGACCCGGAACTTTTCCAAATTCTTCAATTGTTTCTATCCATTTCTCTATATTTTTCTTGGGTTTTCCACTATACAGACCAAATCATCAGCAAAAGCTTTTATTTTATAGCTATCTTTTCTTATTTTTGCGCCAATTTTTTCGTCTCTTATTCTATTCAATAATATCTCCATTATCATAATAAACAGAAGGGGCAATAAAGGACATCCAGGTCTTGTCCCTTTCTGAATTTTAAAAATAGACTGACTTTTAAGATAAATTTAAAGATTTGGAGCAGGAGATGAAGCATAGCTAGATTCCTGATGCAGGATCTTGGCCTACATTCTATTGTGATGTTGCACCTACAGACATTCTAACAATAATCTCATTGATTTACTATGCACAGACATTTACTATGTACAAATCTGTGGATGACTATTCAGGAGTAATGCTCACAGAATCCAATGAGGAATTCATTTAAAAAAACTGAAGCACAGAATATATGAAATTGACCCTATTTTTGCTAGAATATATTTCCCTACCACAATAGGGCATGTTAAATCTAAGGCAACTGCCTCTGCAGAAATTATGCCAAATTTCTCACTTTTAGACTTTCAAATGAAATTGTTCCTTAACTGGAGAGACTGAGACATATATACAGTAGATTTATATTTTGAGCAGACTCACTCTTTAGACTAAATCTACTGAAACAAATGAGAATTAAATTGCCACCTTCAATCCTGGGCAAGGAGAAAGAGTCATGGTTTACTTGGTGCCATTGATCTGGATGAGTCTACTCCTAAAGTGTGACTAAAGTATGTATGCAACCCAATATTTTTAGTACAAATGACATTTATCTGAACCAATTAATGAAGGCACACAATGATATTTTATCCTTTTAAAAAAATGTGTCTTACTGTTTGGTCGCAAGCCTTTGAAAACAGCAGTGTTCCATAACCAGCTTTGTGTCAGACCAAATAACTGAAAGGTATAAATAGCTTAAAAGCTTTCCCCATGAAATACCTGACTTGTTCTGCAAGGCATCCAACAGGATACAGCTTCATTTGTGTGTGTGTGCACGCACATGGTTAGTTGGTTCTTCTAAGGCCTCTCTCACATTTGGAATTTACAGCACATTCTGAATTTGAGGCTTAATGAGAAACCTGTTGGCGCCAGCAAGCTTCTCCAGTTAAAGGCGTGAGGAACCTTCTCATCTCTATCCCAGTCACAGAAGTGATGAACTTGACAGAGAGCCAGAACCACAGATGTTTTAACAGGGAGAGTTCTTTATCAAAAGTTAGAGAACCCAAAAGAGAGAGCTGTGTTGAAGTAAAACTTTTTTAAAAATGTAATATATAGTTGATTCTGCTTGCTGGAAAAGGAGCAGAACAAAGGAAACAGTGGAGTCCAAGAGCTTAGTTGAGTGATGGGACTTCACATCTCCTTTCTTCTCCTGTGTGACAGTGATTTTCTACCAGAGAGTTAAGGAGTTGGAGTGGCAACGAGATCATGCGGTGAGGAGATGGTAAAGGATAGTAATGTATATTTGCACACTGAATGAAGAAAGGAATATCTCTATGCTTGAAACATTCCATCAAGAAATAGATGACAGCCACTGGATTTATTTGTGCAAAAAATGCATGTATATGCTTTGTTTTTCTCCACAGAAAACCGGACAAAATATATTATTTCTGGTTCTAAGTCTCATTCCCACATTTTCTGTGCAAAAATAATATCTTCTGCCCACGTGCATATTTGAACAGACAAATATACAAAAGGATAGTAGCTGAAAGTTGCAGTGAAACCTTCATATTCTTCACTGCTGAAGTTATTCACCAAGGTATACATCCCTAGTGGAATGGATTAAAACATCCCTTCACTACAATTCTCAGCCCAACCCTGTGGTAAGATGCTGGGCATGGATGCTTGCCCACCCCAAACATCCCTCTGCATTTCCCTCCCAGAAAAAAGTTTTGGATAAATGAAACGGTGCTACACAGAAACTACATCAATTAGCATTATTTATGGAAAAGCTTCAGGAACAACGAGCAAGATCTGACTTTAAAGAATCATGAGTCAAACCTGCCCAGGGCTTTGAGGAGGTAAGGTAAGCCCCAACATCTGTTACTAGTTCATACATCAAATTGAACTAATTACTTTATTTTCCGACCACAATAACTGCTGATAGTGAGGCCCTCTGCCTTGCCTTTTAAAGACACTGCATGCAATAGAAACAGACTGGTTATTGATCTCACCATACTGCACTTGCCTATGCTCATATTTATTTATTTATTTATTTCCACCATTTCTACCCCACTTCTTCTCAACCCCCTAGGGGGGAATCAGAGCGGCCTAACAACGGCAACAATTCGATGCCAAAAACACAGTATACATATAATAAAAACCCCAAAAAACAGTCAAAGTTAAAATACATTAACTTAATAATAAAAATACATTTATTTCCTGGTGGAGGGCATGGAGATTATTCAATAACATATACAAGTATCACAACTAACCTATTTTCCCTTTACCATATCAACTAACCTTATCACACTCAGGCAACCCAATATCCCCAGCTGCAAAACTGCTCTAACACCACCACCACCACCACCACCACCTTTGTTGCTTGGCTGAGCACAGTTAAGGGAAATGAGATTATGGAGAGGGGAAGAGCCACAGAGGGATGGAGCCAACTAGCTAGATGAGAGGGGCTTGTTGGCTTTTATCAATTTGTCCTTATTTCAAAGATGCATTTTTCACATAAATCTTCCTCTTCCCAATTTGTTATTGCTGGGGACACAGCAATATATATCACTGACGACCTCATTGGACGGGGCTGAATTCAGCGTCATATGCTGATTCTTCTCCAGTTTAGCCATGGAGCCTGCCTTTCCACAATGTCCATCTAGGTGTAAGTTAGGCAATGGGGGTGTGGGATGCCAGCCCCCCCCCCCCCCCCACACACACACACAGGGCATGGCTGGATTTGCTATGATCTGTGGCAATTCTGGCAGCCAATGTGATAAGGTCATGAGAGTCCTTTCTTCTTACCTCTTCATCACACTGGAGCTTTTTGTCCGTTGAAGCACTTTGAAGACTGTTCCTGCCAAGCACCATCACATTACGCTTGGCAGGCCCCACCCCATTTACCTTCCAAGTGCCAAGGAAGTGTTGCAAGATGCTTCCTCAGCAACAACAAAGAGGTAAGTGGGTTTGAGGTAGTTCCAATGGAGCTACTCACATTTTTGGGCTTTCCTTTTTGTGATGGGTGAAAGAGCATTCCAACATGCCTTATCCCATCCCTCACATGTGATTTGATGGGAGGGAGGGCACACTTGGTGGGAGGGCACATGAGCACCTGCCATTTTGCTGGCATCTGCTGCTGAAACGGCATCTCCCCCCCTCCCCACCCCCTGACTTGTGAAGAAGTCCTTAAAAATAGGTTCCACCTTTATTGGATATAACTGAATATGACAATTAGAAAGCAGTCTCTCAAATGTAAGTTGTGCTGAACTCTCGTAAAGTAAAATTGTATGGTTGGTCTGACTGAATTAGAAAAGCATCAGGTACAGGATGGAGGAAGAATGTTGAACTCTTCTTCCATTCACATATATCCTCTAAGTCTTCCAATTTGATAGGGTAATTCCTATTTAATCTTTTGTCATTTGTTTTCCAGTTGTTTTTAAGAGAGTCCTCTCTCTCATCCTACTTGCTCCTTTGTCTTCAGTTTACTTCCATTGGTTCAGACTAATAACCTCATCACATTGAGATGAGAAAACAGGGGTGATCATCAACTGTCAGGTTTTGAGTTCTGCCTCCTCTTCGCACTCATACATGGAAACTTAAGATCTGGCAATACGTTCATTTCACATTAATCACACGGTTAATATTACCTCTATTTTTAAGGGAACCTACAATATCATAAAGCCAAGAGATCCCATGTCCTACCCAAAGCCCCTTATATTAAAAAAGACACATCGGTTTAAAATCTAATCTCTCCATGGGATAAATTTGCCCAGCTACAAACCCCATATGATACAAGAGATAGTGCTACAGTTTAAACCTATTTCTTTCCATGGGATCCTATTGTTATGCATCAAACCCCATAAGATACAAGAGACTGTTGATGGGGGCAGGCAATCAAACTTTGATGGTTCCCATCCCACCTGCTTTTCAGCTGGAACCATGGGATTAAAGCACGATAGGAGGTAGGAGCTTTGAATGTGATTGCTAGCTCATATTCAGAGTTTCCTCCTTTCAGGACATTTCTGCCTCTTTTCAACCAAGGAGGACTTTGCATGATGGCCAGAAGCAGTTTAACTCATGTGATGAGTTCCGTGCCTCTCCATACTTCAAAAGAGCTTGAAGTGTCCTACAATGGAGAAATTTCTGAGTATGATGAAGTCATGAGTCTAAAGGGCAAAAGAGGTTTACATTCATTTAATTCAGCAGGGGAGAAAGCAAACTATAGCAACCTCTCCTAGCTCACACATAACTGTTTGCCACTTTGAACACACATTGATGTTGCTTGGCCACATTTGTCCTGTTTTCATCTGTGAAATGTTGGAAGGTATGTCTACAGCTCCAATTCACTCAATATATCACTTTTCACCTCACCAGATGTAAGGCAGCCCAGGAGACAAATATTCTGCAAGGGCAAAAATGGCAAGTGGAAGAAGAGTCCAACAGCCACCCTGCTGTTTTTCCATGTTAAATTGTTCCTTGGAGGTTTACAACTGTTCAGTGGGGGAAAATAACATTAATCTTATTTGATCAGGTCCACCACTGTTCTCTTCATGCTGTGTCTCATTTAAACTGCATAACAGAGTGGCTTTCTGTATAGTATAGATGCAATAAGAGCTGCATAACAGAAAACAGACTCCCAGCATAATTCAAGTCAAAGGAAGGGACAAACAGCCAATTTAAGTTTGTTTATGTTCCACTGAATTCGATGGGATGCAGAAACATACCTATTTTTCTGCATTGTACTTTCTTTGACCATGCTTATCAAAACAATCTATAATCAGAACTAAAAAACTATAGTGAAAGTAAATTAGAAACACAAGCTAATCTTATATTTCTATGTCTTTCATCTGAATAGTACACACAGGTGGTGTGGCAACAGGAAGAGGAGATTTAAAGCCAGTTCAGATTTCTACAAAAATAAATAGTAGTATCACCATATCCTTCTCTTTCAGCTAACAGAACATTACCTAACACACACACAGTTATCAACTAGGTGCTAGTGGCAGCCATATTAATGGGGCTGTTAATCCATTGTGAGTGTTACTCCAAATATAAAAGCACTCTCTAAGGTGATGAACCCCATTTCCAACATTGGTTCAGTACCACTGAAGATTTCCTATAAAGTTCAAACTGAAGTCAAAAGCAGATTCACCAATAGAAATGAGAGCCACTACCCATCACTTACTGGTCTTATGAACACATCCCCTTTTGCATTTTGCTGGAGAGTTTAAGAACCTTATTATATTAAGGTCAGGATTTTCCACGCATCATGGTGAATTGGGGGGGTCCTGGCAAGGGGCATAGAGGATCTGTCCCTTCCATGCCCCACATTGCCTGACTTATCACTGGTCCCATCCCATGGGAGAAAACATCTGCTGCCCAGCTTACCTTCATTGTTGCAAAGTCAGCACAGGAAGCCTCCCAAGTTTCCGCCGCTGCAGCTTACTTTCCCCATGTGCTATGGAGCCCTATCAGAAGTAGATGTACATTGTGCAATGGGTTCCATGGCAAAAGGGGAGAGCAAGTACAGTGAGGTTTTTTGTGTGGGTCAGGAGCAACTTGAGAAACTGCAAGTCACTTCTGGTGTGAGAGAATTGGCTGTCTGCAAGGATGTTGCCCAGGTGACGCCAGGATGTTTTGATGTTTTACCATCCTTTTGGGAGACTTCTCTCATGTCCCCATGTGGGGAGCTGGAGCTGATAGAAAAAGCTCGTCCGTGCTCTCCCCGGATTTGAACCTGTGACCTATCGGTCTTTAGTTCTTCCGGCACAAGGGTTTAACCCACTACACCACTGGGGGCTCCACGGTGGGCTAATTTGATGAGATTGTAACTCAGTTATGTGCCACCATGTACAAAACACAAAATGTGCAAGTCTTTTGTCAAATGTATTGGAAGTGTATCTGTCTGTGTGTGTGTGTGTGTGTGTGTGTGTGTATTCTTAAAGAAGCTTAGAAACAGGAACTAGAGTATTTCCCCATTTACCACTTTGAAGCATTTTAAGGGACAGGTGCACATGGTAAGCATGAGGTCCTTCACAATTGAGGAGATGAATGTCTTTTTCAAAAACTTAAGACATTTTTCTACCATCTTTTAAAAAAGTTTTGTAAATATATCTACAAAGTGAGATCCAAAATACAAAGTGAGACTTTGGTATTTACAAATTAAAACAGCAAGCAGAACACACGGTTCAGTATCTGATGCCCCACATTACTTTCCAACTCTCAGTCTCAGAAGTAAAAACACAGACACACAAAGCCAGAAAGCACAGCTGGTTTACAGAGGGAAATCTTCCCATCTCTCCTGAAGTTAGAAATTCAAAATAACATGCAACTACAAGGCTAAAACCTTTGCAATTTTTTCATCCATTTTCTGGTTTCACTTCTGCAGCTTACCTCCTGAGCTCTCTGTTAGTAACAGTAGCTGTTGTGTGTGTTTCTGACACCAAAACCTGAGGAAATCGTGATGAGCCTCCCTTCCCAGTTCCTAACACTCTCAGGAAGATTATGGTAATGTACTTCCTCCCAATTTAAAATGATCCAGCCTTTACAATTTGCCCCATATTCTGCCAGAGAGCTGTACTGGCATCAGCCCACAAGCAAGGTCTAAACAGTAGAAGGGGAACCATTGCCACTACACTGCCCCATGATACATCACTCCTGCTTAAACGAGATAGATTTTTCAGGCTCCAGCTGGCACTGAATTCCACACAGCAGGAATATGAGAAATTGTCAACTGCAGCCAGTGTAGATGAGCCAGAAAACAGTTTTATGAAATGTTTTCACGTGTAAGCCAACACAGGGGTGATGCCCCATGGCTACAAATAGCAACAAAAGATCTGGATGTTGGTCATGCCCTAAGGAATAAAGCCCCTTTGTTTTATTATTCTTCACCTTATTATCATTATCAATTTATTTGATACCAGTTTCTTTTTTTTAAAAAAAAAAGGTCACTTACCAATTAAAATGGTATATAGTTCAGGTAGCACAGATTGCCATGCAGATATTTATGCTACATCGAGAGGATGTTGGTTTGAGGTCTTAATTGGGCATCAGAAGAATGATGGTCCTGGGATCAGCCAGACTTTGCAGGAAAGATCAGTTCATAGAGGGGAAGGAAGCCGTCCTCAAAACAGTATTCCTTCTGCTTTTTACTTCCATAGCTTCTCTCAAAGGAATTCCTCCGAGGAAGAACTTCTATGTTAATCTCAATGCAAAAACAGATTCATGACAGAAAAAATGCTCCATCAAGTACATGGGTCACAATCTATTTAAGTGCTTTGTGAAAACCAGGATTTTGTCATCTTTTTTGTGTTGACAAAATAGTAGCTTATAGAACTTCTATAAGTTACTATGCTTCAGAGCTTTTCATTGGCAATAAAAATACATTTATCTGCTCAAAACAAAGAGAGGGTTTTTTTTCTACAGGTATAGAATTGGTCTGAAAGATTTTAGTATGTTTCTCAATTTACTGCCTTTGTAAAATTGAAAGACATTTCTCAGCCTGGTTTGCTTCCTCTTCTCTATCAGACATAGATATGACAGAAAAGGGCACAGAGTACTTTACATCTGTCCCTTGGTATCTTTTAAGATGTATTCACTTAGTTTACTAGCAAAGCCACAGTTTTACTACTCTTACCAAAAAGCTAATTCACACTTTCAGAAGAACAGGTTATATTCTTATCCTGCTTCATAAATCTCCAAAAATATCAATGATGTATGGAAGTATTTCTTTTAAAGGGGGCACATTCAAGCTTGCTGCATTTGAACTTTAGAGAAATTAGGTACTGATCCACATACCCTTTCCACAAATAAATTGCCCCTGACTGGATTGGGGTAGTAACAGCACCCTTTCACAAAAATGACACATTATTTACATTAAAAGGAGGGTAGAACTATGCATTTTAATGGACACAAATCATAATGGTAGCCTTAAATCAAGACTACCCTGCCTAGAAGGTATAGTACAAATTACTTTATATACTCAATTATATCATTATACCCAATTCAAAGTGCTGGTTTTAGCCTATAAAACCCTAAACGGTTCTGGCCCAGCTTACCTGTCTGAACGCACCTCCCTCTATGAACCATCTCAGAGATTAAGATCATTTGGGGAGGCCCTGCTCTCAGTCCCATCTTCTTCGCAAGTGTGGTTGGTGGGGATGAGAGACAGGACCTTCTCAGTGCTGGGTCCTTGGCTATGGAACTCCCCAGGTAAATCAGGTCAGCCCCCTCCCTCCTCGTATACAGAAAGCAAGTAAAACATTACTCTGGGACCAAGCCTTTGGCCAATAACACAGTGCAATAAGTGAAGATGGAAATTGTGCAATAATGACTAGAATAGCTTTTTAGCTATGAGTCCGGATTGTGTGGTTTTAATAATGTGTTTTAATGTTTATATGACTTTTACATTTATATTTTAATGTTTACTTGCATTTGTTTGTTGTATAGCATCAAATTGGTGCCTTTTATAAGGCCACTCTGAGTCTCCTTCAGGGTGAGAAGGGTGGGATATAAATACAGTAAATAATAAAGAAGTAAATAAATACTCAAAGTTACCCAAAAAAGAATGAAATTTACCCCAGACTCCCACAAAGCAAAGATTCTTTATGTTAGTTCTTGTGCATACTACTGGTGCATGCTCTGACCTTGCCACACTGTTGATCAGTCCTTAAGCTAGCATGGGTTCTTATAAAAGAGAAATGATAGGGGCCACTGCCTCAACACCAAAGTGGGCTCAGTCTCAATAAATAAAATATTGTGGCTCTTCAGAGGTAAAAAGGAACATGGGACTTTATTGCACAAAGCCATCCTCATGTAGCATTCATGAAATCACTAATCCCAGGAATGTGATAGTCTCCCTGCTTATCACACTCACATAGTTCCACAACTCTGTCACTTTGCTGCTCAGTGAGTCCTGTTGCTTTATCTCCTGCTGAAGAGGGAACTCTGACCTCCTGCAGTTTGGTAGCTGTATTTTTTTCAATTAATTTTTAAAAAGGACTTTTGCAGTTTCTACAAAGATTAAGGTTATTTTTTTATTAATTTTTCTTTTTTAGTGAGAAAGGGAATGGGGGAGAAGAAGATATTACTTCTGTGCAAGCATGCCAGCATTGAAGCACCTGGAGATCATCACATAGTATATCCTGGGAACATAGCACAAAGGAACTATTGGTGTACTTCTCAATCAATAGCAGGAGACAGGTTTGTCAAAGTGAAGAGGCAGCCCAGAAATGGGTATCACACAGTATCATGCAATTGATGCTTACACCCTTTTTAGGAGTTGGCCCTGCTGCTACACCTGTTTGCCACCTCCATGTGATCAAGTCCTTAATACGGATCTCAATTTGGGGGGGAGGGGGATAAGGACCCAGTATGAGTTTTCACAGCTCTAAACAGGGAGGAAAGAATTCACACGGGCTACCAATGTAGGCATCTGTTGCACCTCAGAACTCGGACAGCCCCCCCTAGATCACACACACACAAGCAGATGCAATACATGTTCTTTTATTTAGAATAAAGGATAAATAATAGTCCAAGGAAGTAAGAATAAAGCAATCCAAAATAGTCCAATTGAGTTCTGTAGCTGTAAGCCCAAGCGGCTTAAATCCCTAGGAAAGCAAAGTTCCAAAGCAAGGCAAACCACTCCGGCGATCAAACATGGTACTTGAGGCAAACTGCAACGGTGGTCAACATGAACTTGAATCCAAACCGCTCTGACGGTCGGCGTGAACTTGGAGACTTGAACGTGAGGCTTGATCAAGCTGAACGTGGCTTCAGGTCTTTCTAGAAGCCCGGGAGCACAGACTAATAAGGAAGCTAGTCTCGATGGGCCCATCTCACCCCCTTCCTTAGATTCCACGATTTCCTAGAATCTCTGATGTTCACCCTTCTATCAAACATTGGCTCATTAGCAGGCCAAGCTGCACCACTATCAGAGTGAGAAGCAGGAAACTCCTGTCCTCCGGAATGCTCTTCTGGGAAGAGAGTAGAAACTCTCTCTTGGGAACCAAGGCCACCAGGCCTCTCATAATCTGATGCAGAATCCTCTTCCATGGAATCCTCAGTAAACTCATCTGCAGTCCTAGATCCCTCTAGCCATTCATCGTCCCATTGCAAACTCTCATTTGGAGACCCATACCCATCTGGCCATTCGTCATCTCCAAACTGCCACTGATCAGCTGGGATCTGATCCTGATCAGCTGGGACCCCCCGGTGCCTGACTCTGACCACTGGGCTGACCAGGCTGGAACACCACAGCATCACAGACAAAAAATGCATCCTATAGAGCAGGGGTGCTCATTGCGTCGATCGCAAGCTACTAGTCCATCTTCAGCCCTCTTCCAGGTGATCTTCGGGCCTCACCAGCGGATAGGGCACTCCCACCAGGCGTGCGCAAGCCCCATGCGCACACGCGCTCCCGCCGCTGGCCTCTGCTCCCACAGTGCTTTTTCCACCCACAGGGCATTGCAGGAAGGAGAAAGCATGAGGCGGAGCCTTCGAAGGCTCCACCTAGCACTCCCCCGCCCTCTGCAATGCCCCGCGGAAGGAGCTGGCAGCGGGAAAGAGGAAGCGAGAGGCAGAGCCTCCCGCGTGCTGCCGCTCCTTCTGCCTGCTACCCCTCCCACCACCCCTCCCTGCAGGGCATTGCAGAAGGCAAGGGAGTGCAAGGCAGAGTCTTCGAGGGCTCCGCCTAGTGCTCCCTCGCCCTCTGCAATGCCCCGCGGGAGGAGCCAGCAGCGGGTACAAGGAAGCGCAAGGCAGAGCCTTTGAAGGCTCCGCCTCGCACTCCCTCGCCCTCTGCAATGCCCCGTGGGAGGGGCGGCGGTGCGCGGGAGGAGCGGCAGTGCGCGGGAGGAGCGGTGCGCAGATGATGCGGATGATGCACGCGCTGGGAAGGTAGGTCTTCACTTTTTTTAAAAAAAGTAGCTTGCATGCTCAAAAAGTGTGAGCACCCCTGCTATAGAGCATCATTTCCCCAGATAATAAAGGCCATGCTTCCAAGACACCTAATCTCCACACTTCCGATACTCTGTCAACATATTCTGTGCCTCTTCCTCCTTTTTATTCTTCCCGTTCTTGTAAGGTCAGGTAATCTACTTTCCCAGATTGCTTTGCTTCCCAAAATCCTATCTCTCTCTACTCATCTTGATCCTCCCCTCATGTTCATTTTCATTGCAGTGCCTTCTCCTGATCACTGAGAGAGCATTCCATAGACAGAATGAGGTGGTGGAGAAACTACGCTTTACATGTCAGGCTCTTGATAAACATAGAAGTCCCTAGAGCCAGAAAAAGAGATACTGAACTTGAAGGTGTTTACAAGCACATCCTATGCAGCATCCCTGCCAGGCAAAAGAAGAAAGCATGACATGACTATGAGAATAGCTGAAATGTGTGATTACAGTGAAGTTATCAATAGTGAAGGATTTGTAAAGCGAGTAGACAAGGCATTAACCTGAGATATGAGTTCAAAGATCTCTTTAAACAGGACTTTTTTGACATATTTTAAGAAATGTGTTTCTTAGATGCTGGTCGTGTTGTAAATTCTAATAGTATATTGGTTTTTATTACCACAAATGGTCTTGGATTATTATTTTTAAAGAGAAAAGGAACACATGAATATCAGAATAAATTGATTAAAATATATAATAACTAATACTATTTTATTTTTTTAAGCAATTGAAATGAGACACTGCTGAAATTGTCGAGGTAGCATTTGAACAGTTTCATATAAAATAGAAGTAAATAAGCTGTAATAAGATGACTGATCCACTTTGGGGGGGGGATTCAACTCTGCACATCTCTGTGTAAACCAGCAATCTGTCTCCAATCAAGATTATTCTTGAGTTAATTCAGATGACCACTGGCCATATGGAAGAAGATGCACAGAGCACATGGGGAAAATAGTAATCTGTAGAGAACTGATAAACCACATTCCACCACTGCATGAAAACAGAGAGAAATGGCAATCTGAACTTGTATCTTCCCTGATGCTTGAGCAAAAATTGAAAGACGTCTTTCCGACAATAAACAAACAATAAGATGCAAAGAGAGATACAATCCTCATGATACTAATACATCATAACATCTCTGAAAGAAAATATCCAATATTTATCACTACTGTATTTTCTCTCCCACTGTCGGAAATACCCAGAGTTGAGCAGGAGAATCATTAACCATTACTAATGATCATCTAGTTTCAACTGCTCTGCAGGATGACTGCCCGTCTCCTTGAGGTCTCTGACATTTCTGACATTGCTCATTAGTCTTATTTGGCCTTAAGAGAGAAGACCTATCTCAAGCGACTGCCAAGCAAACTGTGTCATATGAATGAAAAAATAATCTCCCCAGAGTGAATTTTCTGTATGTCACATGGCCTATACGTTAAGTTGGAATGTTTCAGACATTCCCCCAAATCTGATCAAGTCTATCCAGCTATTAATACTTTACATGGTAACACAGAGACAGAACTTTAATTTTATTTATATAGTTATGGCAAATAAATAAATTTGAACTGAACTCATTGTAATCTTGCATATGCTGTACTGCACTCATGAATGAAAAATAATAAACATGGGCTCATTGCGAACCGGGGGCGCGAAGGCAGAGGGACTAGGGCAGGCTGCTTGGGTGGGAAAGGTGCCACGCCACCGCTTTGCAAGGGAAGGACTGGGTTGGGAACAATTTCTCCTTTGCTGTTAATTCCCTTCCTGAAGCAGGGAATACAACTCTTAAGAGTTTTCTTTTCTCCTGGGGTTTGACTTCTGTGCTTTGGAAAACCAGAACTCCCCTTTGCTGATCATAATCTCCTTCCTCCTAAATTTCTAGATGGTTAAAATGGTCAAACCCCCAGGGATCTTGTATATACGTTGAAAGTTAATATGCTGTCAGAGGAGAACCTTTTCTACCACTGTGGCATGTTTTGGCAGTAGCTGTCTAAAACTGAGGGAAAGGGAACCCCCCAAGTTTTGCATGTCCCGTTTGCAGATTTTCGCATATTGCGCGATCGCGCCCACCATTAACAAAACAATTCGGAAATTTCAGAAATTTCAGAAATTTCGGAAGGTTTTTTCAGAAGGTTTTTTCTGAAAATTTCAGAAATCATTTAAGATTCGAATCGCCAGCGCCCCCTATATCCAAAACAAGCTTTGAACCATTTTTTCTTGATCAAACAGGCCTAATAACCATATATGAGAAAATAGAGCCAACATGCTCTATCCAATGGAATTTTCTGAATCAGTGTCCCAAATAACCTCAGTTATAGGCCTAAAAACCAAGACACCAAGAAATTGTTTTTTGTTGGGCTGTTACCACTAATATGAATCCTAGATCATGATGCTAGCCTATAAATATATAAGAGGTGATGTCACAATCACCGACTTAGTACTGCCCCTTTAACACACACACGGAGACGTAGTAAAGGCTAACTAGTTTTATTGAATATAAAAAGTCCAAAAGGCAATTCTCTTGAAGAGATCAAAGAATAACGCAAACAGCAAAGCTGTAGTCCAATTAAGAAAGCAAAGTTCCAAAAGATAGTTCCAAAAGCAAACGTGGCAATAAACTTGGCAAGTTCCCGGATTGACTCCGGAACAAAGCAGGGTATCCGCAACAATGCGAATCAATAACAAGGCAAGGTCTTGGTCCAAGGCGAGCCAAACTAGGCTCCGTGGTTCACTCCGCTTTCACGCCCTTCAGATCAGACGTGGCCGGAGAACTGAGGATCAGTTCCCACGGGGCCGTTCTTAATCCTTCGGCCGGGCCCCTCGACGATCTAGGGCCCGGCGTCTCCAGTCTCTACTTTCCGAACGGTGACGGTCTAGGGACAGATGCCAGCTCCTCCTGCCCTGCTCTATGTCCCTGCGTCTGTTATGGGAACGGCCCGCTCTTCCAGTTCAGTATCGCTATCTCCTTGAGAAGCAGCCTCCCCCGAACTTTCCCAGCCGCTGGCCTCCATCTGCTGCTCGGCCAGGTCCTGGGAACCTCGGCCGTTTGGGAATTCATAACTATCTCCACTATCTGCTTCGCTGCCTCCCATCTCCACCTGGTCTGCTCCTTCCCGGGAGAATGCTCCCACTCGAGATCCCATGCTAGACTCTCTACAGGTGAACTGGGCAAAGGCACTGCTGACCAATCTTGCTCTGGGCCTTCCAACTCGTCCTCCAGTCCCCTTCAGCCTGTGCGGGTCCCAATGGCATCGGGACCATGGCGCCTCACTCCCCTCCTAGTGGCAGAGGTGGGTGCTACAGGTGAATACTTTTGCTCTCAGCAAATGTCATAGGGAGAATTAGCTGGGAAACCTCTTGATTTCCCAGCTAAACAAATCCAAATGTAATGTAGCCTCTGATTCTTGTGCCAATTCAAAGCAAAAAGCTTATGGTCTTCTTTGGAAGCAGTCCAATCCTTTCATTCAACTCTATTTCTATGTTGCCTTTGCTTTCAATTCTTCTTTTATTTATTTATTTATTTATTTATTTATTTATTTATTTATTTAGCACATTTGTATACTGCTCCCTCTCAGCCCGAAGGCGACTTGGGGCGGTTCACAAGCAACAAATTGAATGCCAATAGCATCATACAAACAGCATTTAAAACAAAAACATTAGCAAATTAATTAAAACCATAACAATAATAAAAACAACATTACGTCTCCTAGATAAAACATAATCCAATCTCGTAATCCAATTGTTTCAATCCTATGTCAGTTACACTGTCTTTTCAAATGCCTGCTCAACCAGCCAAGTTTTGACCTTTTTTCAGAAGGCCAAGAGTGAGGGGGGTGATCTAATGTCCCCAGGAAGGGTGTTCCACAGCTGAAGGGCCACCACTGAGAAGGCCCTGTCTCTCATCCCCGCCAAATGCATTTGTGATGCCGATGGAGTCAAGAGCAGCCCCCCCCCCAGACAAATTTTAAGTCTGTTGAATCTAGAAATAAGTGTTTATGGTGCTAATATTCTTATATGTTTACCTATGATACATAAGAATAGAGTTATTTCTTTCAGTTATACCCCATTCAAATTTTCTCTGGCAGCAAAATAACTTGGGCAGACCCTGCTCCTATGGAGTTTTTTAGTGAGCTCATTCTTTGATTTTTTTTTCCTTGAAATTATGGCCTTGTCAGATAAGAAAAAGAAAATTCATACTTCCAACCATCAATTGTGAAACTTTGTTAGAAATGTTCCTACTCCATCAATCCAAACAAGTCTCAGCAAGGGAATTAGTTAACTAAAATTCTACAAGATGTCCATATGGGTAGATATTAAGACCAAAATCACTTATCCATTCACTCAAATTAGTCCCCTCATTGTAGTCCAAACATTTGCTACAGAGGAGAAATTAGGATTCTTCCTCATTATAGTTACTCCAACCTCAGACTCTGAGCAGTTTATCCAAAGGATAGTAGTTTGGTAGTATGGTTAGGCTCTTTTGTCCTTCATGCTATGCACAAACAGATGCTATCCCTTATCTAGCTTCCACTCCTACAAAGAAACATTTGAGCTATTGCAAAACTATATTGCAAAAATAGAACATAGATCTAAGGAAGGGTAAAAAGTGGAACTCTTAGAAAAATACATTTTGATAAGTTTGTGGATATGGGCGAATTTTATGCATGGTTGATTATCTCTGTAAATTAATTTTACTTTAAAAGAAGTGGACAATTCTGAATGTATAGTAATCTCTTCTCGTAATCCTGCATGAAAAAGAGAGATAGCCACCAGAGCTTCCTTCATTAATGAACTAGAAATAATTCTGCCTTGGAAATATAAAAGCGGGTGGAAGACCTCAGCGCTAATAGAAATGAGATACCCACCTTTCAAACATGGGCAGTTCTTTCTCCTTATTTGGAGTAAGGTTGTAAGTTTTTCAAAGCATTGGACTAGCTCCTGATATCCTGCTTCAGCAGAGTGGTTGAACCATAAACCAAGCTCTAAAATGAAAGAAGCAATCACTGTATTTTTATAAATGCCCCTTTAGATGCACATAATTGTTTCAGTGCCACATTTTCATGATATGCTGTTGGAAGTTCACACATGTTAATGTGTCCAATACCCACAGTATATCATCCAGCAACACAGAGAGAGCTAAATCTAATATCAGGGTGATGATATACACATAATGGCTAATAGCTATGCACTGGAAAAGCCCTCCCATTTCTAAGAGCCCTGAACATGTGCATTTAGAACACCTATTTATGTCAGACACATTGATGCACAATACATACTTTGCCTGGAATATGCTGAAACTGCCATAATCTATTATATTTATGTGCCATACAGTGTTCGGTAGTAGAATAAAATGTATTAGGAACCCCAGTATGTGAATGTAAACTCAGCAATAGGTTTTTATGAAGAAATGTATATATCATGTTTAAATTACATACTGCTATGTAAGTGTAACACACTCAATGGAAAAAAATCTTTTTAATTTACCCTTTGCCTCCCTAAGATTGAAGAGTTTGTTGCTAATAGGTATAGAAGAGTTGAAAATAGGGTAATATTTTTATTGTTTGCTTTGAGTAAATATGATTCAAGCATATTTTGGATTCTTCCTGTTTGTCATATGACATCCTACTGTGCACATTGGTTTGGTTGATATAAACCAACAGTGTTCACCAGAACAGCCATCACTTATGGCTCACACACATCTCCATTTACTCCAACATGCAATTATTTTTGTTTTGTCTAGTCAGACAGAATACAAGACATGGACAAAGATGCTTTACGTCTAAAAAAATGACTTACCAGAACAAAATATTGTCAGTGATGTCTACTCCAGTTCAAGACTTGATTGGGAAACCCAAGAAGATTTATTTTCCATCAGAAGTATTAAGCTCCTTCATGCATTCATATTTTTAATGGTACCGAATTTCTGCTTGGGATACTGGGAAATAGGTTTTAATCCTCATTTTAAAGTATGATCTGAAAGTCTACTGGAAATTACTTTTCTTTAAAAATATTTCAAATGTATAACCCATTTGCATGCACATGAACATCTGAAATAAGACATTAAAACAGCCCCATCTGGTCAGAAAATTGCTCAGATTTCATTACTATAGAATTTTCTTTTAATATTTCAGGATCAGAGCTAGTTCTACCACTACACAAATTTTAGAAGCCAGAAAGAGAAATTAAGAACTCTTTCCTTGCTGTTTTTTCTGAACTCCTCAGCAATTTCCCTCTGTCAAACAACACACATATGCATGGCACGCAACCTATTACAATTTCCCTAAACTTGCCTGCTGGTTGAGGTGTGTTAGAGGATGTGAGCCTATTGCTCAATATAATAGGTTTTTTTGTAAAACTTTCCTAAGTCTATGATATATCCCTCGATTATAGGTCGGAGATGGAAAGATCGAGAATTCAGTGAGGTGAAAAATAAATGTCATTGTAACCGAAAAGAAATTATGTCAAGCAAGTAAAGCTCTTGCCATTTCTCCAACTTTGTTTCTCTTTCTGAGAGCACGGCTATTTTCTTTTCTTTTCCTTTCCTTTCCTCTTATCTCTTACGCTCTGAGGGCGGTCACTTTGAACCCTCGGGGGGTTTTCTTGACTCGCTCTTTTCTCTTGCTTTTCTTACTTTCCTTACGCTTTAGCTATCTTTTAACTTTTTGTATCTGTGAAAACCCAATAAAGATATATATATATAGATATATAGATAGATAGATAGATAGATATAGATATATAGATATATATATCTCTGTATACCTTTATAAAACGGAATGTTTGTATGTGTGTATGCGGAGGGCGGGAGGGCAGAAGGGCGGAAGCAGCCACTTTCACAGGCCAGGGCGGATATGTGGCAGCCACTTTCACAGTCCAGGGCGGATTTGTGGCAGCCACTTTCACAGGCCAGGTGGATATGTGGCAGCCACTTTCACAGGCCAGGGCGGATATGTGGCAGCCACTTTCACAGGCCAGGGCGGATATGTGGCAGCCACTTTCACAGGCCAGGGCGGATATGTGGCAGCCACTTTCACAGGCCAGGGCGGATATGTGGCAGCCACTTTCACAGGCCAGGGCGGATATGTGGCAGCCACTTTCACAGGCCAGGGCGGATATGTGGCAGCCACTTTCACAGGCCACAGCGACCAGCGCGGGTGATGGACCTGCACCAAACTTGGTACACATAACCCCCCTAACCCCCTTTACATCCTGGCACGAGTCGGGGGACATGACCCACGGATTATGGGATTTGTAGTACTTTCCAACACTTTGGTTCCCACAGACCACTGAGGCCACCAAAAAGGACCAATACAGACCACACTCAGCACACACAGCCCCCATGACCCACTCTACATCCTGGTGCAGTTCGGAGGAGGGTGGACCATGGATGATGGGACTTGAAGTGCCTCTACTCACTTCCCAAGTCCGCTGCAACCCTCATCCAATCACTGATCGAGACCAAACTTGGCACACATAACCCCCATGACTGCCTTCACGTCCTGGTGAGGTTTGGGGAGGACTGACAATGGATGATGGGATTTGTAGTACTTTTACACCCTCTGTTCCCACAGACCACTGTGGCCCCCAACAAACACTGATAAAGACCACACTTGGCACACAGAGCCCCAGTGACCCAGTCCACATCCTACTGAAGTTTGGAGGGGGACAGAACATGGATGATGGGTCTTGCAGTACCTTCCCTCACTTTCCAAGACTGCTACAAACCTAATCCTATGATTGATCAACACCAAACTTGCCACACAGAGCCCTCATGACCCACTCTACATTCTGGTGCAGTTTGGAGGAGGGTGGACCATGGATGATGGGACTTGAAGTACCTCTACTCACTTCCCAAGTCTGCTGCGACCCTCATCCAATTACCGATTGAGACCAAACTTGGCACACATAACCCCCATGACTGCCTTCACGTCCTGGTGAGGTTCGGGGGAGGACTGACAATGGATGATGGAATTTGTAGTATTTTCACACCCCTCTGTTCCCACAGACCACTGTGGCCCCCAAAAAACACCAAGAAAGTCCACACTTGGCACACAGAGCCCCAGTGACCCACTCTACATCCTACTGAAGTTTGGAGGGGGAGAGAACATGGATGATGGGACTTGCAGTACCTTCCCTCACTTCCCAATCCTGCTACAAACCTAATCCAATGACTGATCAACACCAAATCTGGCACACAGAGCCCTCATGACCCACTCTACAGCCTGGTGCAGTTTACTGTGAGACGGACCACGGATGATGGGACTTGAAGTACCTTCACTCACTTCCGAAAAAGAATGCATCCCTCATCCATTCACCAATACAGACCAAACTTAGCACACAGAGCCCCCATGACCCAATCTACATCCTACTACACTTGGGGGGGACAGATGATGGGACTTGCACTACCTTCAGTAATTTCATGATACCACTGCAACTCCCAATAATGATGGATCAAGACCAAACTTGGCACACAGAGCCCCCATGACCCACTCTACATCCTGCTGCGCTTCACCAATAACCTGGGCAGGGCCGGGTCCCCAAGCTAGTATATATATATAGTTGGCCACCAGTTGGCCAACTGCAGTTTACTCAGATTCTCTATTGAGTAGGTTCCATCTTGCCTTCAGGTAGCATTTCTGGGGCTGATCCTGTTTCAGCACTTTATGTCCAATTCAATTTCAATTTTAATTAACATAATTCATCTAATATCAAACTTCATTTGGGCCTAGAGCTGAAACAAATGAAAAGAAGCTGTAGTTCGAACCTACTGCAGTACTATGGCCTATTGCTAGAGCCTACTATGAAGCCAATCTACCATCCCTGATAAAGAGCTCAGTATTATTGTATCTACAGATTTACTGCTATAGATGTGAGTCCTTAATTGTTATCCCCAAAGCCGCCAAAACAGAGTAAACAATAAGCCTATGCCAAAAATCAGAGCTGAAAGTATAGTATACAGCTCTACTTGGCAGTGCAGACCTACTTGGCAGGAAAATGAAAATAGCATGCCCTCGAGAACTTGTTCTTCTGGGTCTCTGGAAAGAGGATTTTTTAAATACAATGTACAGTTGCTGAGTGACAACCCCACACTTGTTAGCTTAACAAGTGCTTAAGGATTATTTCATAGGACCAGCCTCTGCTGGACAGCGGTCCATTCCTCTGGGTGTCTGTCTACTACTGTTATTTTAGTTTTGCTGGACAGCTTTCTTGCTAATCCAAAGGCTCTCTCAACCTACATACGAGGTAGTAGTTAGGTGAAATTCCATCAGAAACACATGCATGCATAAATCATGCTCCACGTGCAGGGCCAAAAGTCAACCTTGTGCAATGAACACATTCCATTGATAGTGATGGAAGCAAAATTGAGCATAGACCAATTTTGAATATCCCTCTCTAATCTACAAATCTCAAGATTCAGTGGGATGTTGCTATGTGGAACCATAGTTTTGTGATTGTGTAGTATAATAGGACCCAGGTTTCCTTGCTGTCAAACTGCTCCAGTTGGGTAGGTCCTGACAGGCCACTACTATCTATAAACAGGGCATGTAAAGCTATTGTTATGAGAATATGATCTATTAAAGCTATTTATTTGTGCTTATCTTGTTTAAGACTATTTGCATCCCACTTTGCAGAATCAAAATAATTAACTTATGCAATCAACAATAGGTAAAAATAATCAACAACAAATGAAATAAAATTAAGACTAGCCACAAAACTGTCAACAGCAAGAAAAAAAACAAGAGAATTAGCAAACCATAGTAAAAGGAACCAATTTTCCCAACACTTAATTTGAAACCAAATGGCAGACATTAACCTTCTAAAATTGGGGCATTGTCACTCAAAATGTGGTTGTTGTGTGACTTGAAGTCATTTTACACTTTTCGTGACAGATTTGTTCAGAAGGGGTTTGGCATTGACTGAAAAAATGACTTGTCTAAGGTCAGCCAGTGTGCTTCCATAGCTTCCAAACCCTGGTCTCCCAGAGTTTTAATCCAACACACACTACTACTACTACTACATACTTACTTTCTCCAACCAAACTACCCTATATCTAGTCTATTTCCCCATAATATTCAAAGGCAGGGACAGAAGGAGCTGGAGCTAAGGGGACCCCTCTTCACACCAAAATATCAGTTTATGTGCACCTGCCTCACACCTATACTTCTCCTATTATCTGCATTGCTAGGACCTGATCCTTGCCCTGCCTTCAGATGCCATTGCATTTCTCTATCCTGATCCACTTCAGCCTTCTTAATGCAATCACTGCTTCTCTGAAGCCTGGGTTGGAGATGTATTGCCCTTTAGATGTTGTTGGACAATGAGTCCCATCAACCCTTCCCACTGGCTATGCAGGATAGGGCTGCTAGGATTTGTACTCCAACAACACATTCTCTGCTCCAACTGTAAAGTTTGCATTTACTCATTGTAATGCCTTTTCAAACCTATTAATGATTTATTTATCTTCTGCTTCAAAGTGCACAGGTAAGGAGCAAGTTCTAGCACTTTAAATCATTACTAGTGTGAATTCAACTTAGAATAGTTAGGAGGCTGAATGATTCTTCTTATTAAGATAGCACCATTAAATTTTATTAGTCTGTTTTTAATTAGTAACTAAACATTAACTGATGGAAAAGTAATTTAAAAAGCAAGCTGATAAAAGATGAGATTATTTATGAGTATCAGTTATTGGAGCAGAGTTAGAGGATGAAGCAGAGAGCTAAACCCTTTTTAATAAACTGAAATTAAAAAATCTTCTGTTCCAAGCAGTGTGCCTCCTTTATTTATTAATGTAATCCTAGATCTAGTGGGTGGGAGTAGCAATGCCTCTTTGTCCATCTGGTTCAGCAGCAGCTAGTGCTCACAAGTGAGGAAAGCAGTATGCACAGCGGTTGTGGGCTGGCATGCCTTCAGTTAGGGTTACTGCTTGGCAACAGCCAAAATAATGGTAGCTAAGACTGCATTGTACAAGTGTATTATTGGTGAATGGCTATAATAATAAAAGTGCCAAGTATTTCATATTATAGAAGAAGTTCCTTATTTGAGATCTAGAAAGCTTGTTTCTTAAGTAGACTGAATGGACCCCAAAACTCCTATTTTGGGAGGTGTGGACCCTTTGAGAAAGTATGAGACTAAATCTACAGTTCAAGCATATATGAAGTTCGTTGCCAATACAGACTATTAGTTCTCCCTAGCCCCTCCTCTTTTTCAAAACTAGCGCATGTTTTACCTTGAGCAACACAGCAATAGTTGGGTGAGAGCAGAGTCGAGTCTTTCTTTGATATGTACATAGAGACTACCTGGTTACTTTCTCTTGCTCTCAGCATACATCATATTGTTGGCCTGGGGTGGCTAACTGTAGAGGGAGCAGGAAAAAAACAGAATCCTGAAGAGTTAAGTTATATAATTGAATATTAGTTAGGATTGTCTATACCATCATATTTCCCATTTCCACATATGGTCACATCCCAGATAGATAGTCTTAATCATGGAAGCCACAGCCCTGAGTGTGCAAGACCAGAACAGGGCTGATGATGATAAGGTTGACTTGGAGGTCTCTTATGGGACCACCATAAGTCAAAGTTGACTTTATAGAAGTTAACGACATCAACAACAAAGGCAACTATGGCTCTCCAGATAATTTAGACTACAGTCTCCAGAAGCCTTAGCTAGCATAGGCAATGGTGAGGGATAACTTTTCTACACTGGCCCCAAACCCTATGAACCATCGAGATGTTTAAGATCATCTGGAGAGGCCCTGCTCTCGGTCCCGCCTTCTTCGCAGGCGCGACTGGCAGGGACGAGAGACAGGGCCTTTTCAGTGGTGGCTCCTCGGCTTTGGAACGCCCTCCCTAAAGACATCAGATCGGCCCCCTCCCTCCTGACATTTCGCAAGAAAGTCAAGACCTGGCTATTTGAGCAGGCATTTGCTGATGAAATATAAGGCTTAATGAGATATATGGAATGACGACGATGCGATGGAAACTGATTTCAACATGATGCTGAGGCTGCAATTGTATGTTTTTAATTGTTAAATTGTTATTATATGTTTTTTTCTGGGGGGGTGACTTGTTGCTGTGTTGTATTGAGGGCAGAGACTGCCTGTGTAAACCGTCCCGAGTCGCCTTCGGGCTGAGAGGGGCGGTATAGAAACGTGACAAATAAATAAATAAATAGACTCACCACAAATGCAGCACTGGCAGTCTTCATGACACACAGCAATATTCCCTTTTCTTTTACTTTGATCTGACTTTCCCCACTTTGCCTTACTTGAGACCAAGTGAAAAGATACTTTGGGGCAGTCTGAACAGAAGATCAGTATGACATGGCCAAGTTTATTTCAAACTGGTCCCCTGTAAAGATGGACACTGCCACCTTCACCTTTCTCTGCAGTCCTCAGTGCAGAGGAAGGAGATGACTCAATCCTATGGTGCTGCCAGTGCTGCTTCTAGTCAGCAACAGAGCTCCATTTGAGTACATGGCTGATGTCAGAACAGGATGTCCACATGACCAGTTTATTGCTGAAACTATGGAGCCCCTGAAAGTAAACCTAGTTTGGAGACTCTATATGTCTTAATCCAGTTTTGTGCAGACAACTACATATAAAATAATAAACAGGCTAAAATGTAAGGTAGCAAGTATCCAAACAGGTTTTAAACTATTGCTGAAAAGATGGTAATGTAGGTTCCAGTCACACCTCCAGAGGATTTCAAAGAATCATTGAGTTGGATGGAACCACAATGACCATTTAGTCCAACACACTGCCATGTTGAAATAGACAACCGAAACAACCAAATGTGACCAGTCAACTTCTGTTTAAAGACTTCCAATAAAAGGAGTGTCCACCATGCTCTGAGGTAACATATTGCAGTGATAAAAATTCTTAATGCTAGGAAGTTACATAGAACAGCTCTTGCAAAGACTGGTCCAAAACTCAAACATACAGCCCCACTGTCATTGTTTCAAAACCCATACTTTGCAGGCTCTGAGAACTAAGTTATATCTTCCAAGGTAGGCATTATTTCTTGGGCATGTAATCACTGAGGAAGAGAACATTAAATAAAATGTTAATTACACTCAACACAAGCATATAAATATCTGTCAAGTTTATTTTCCAAACTGAACCACTTGTTAATTCTAGTGTGTGTGTGTGTGTGTGTGTGTGTGTGTGTGTGAAAATTTCTGCAGTGACGTTCTGGTCAAAAAGCTACAGAAGAGGCAGAAACTGGGGAGCTTCTGATGAAATCCACAGAAAAAAATTAGAGACATTCAAAAGATGGTTGTTTTATTATTTAAGGAGCCCTGTGTACTTCAACCTGTATATATTTTCAGGCTTTCCTCGGGAGCAGTTCAGAATCAAAGTTCAAAAATTGCTACACCAGGAACTTACAAAACTATTTATTGGACAAGTGGTTTTTCATGTTTTGATTATCTAGACATGTTTCAAGTTTCTTCTGTGGCAAAAGTTTGATGAGGCAGTACACAGAACTAAAATAAACTTTGGTATATTTAAAAAAATTAATAAAATCATGAAATATATTGTAACAGTGCTCAAAATGCTAGATGAGAGAAATGTGTCTTAATAGCTTTTTGAACTCAAGAGAGTCGGGAGTCAATTGAAATTCCTGAGAGATTGCGTTCTCCAATTGGGGAGTCACACAGGAGAAAGCCCAACAAACCAGCCTCTCTAGGCAGCTGTGCCCTTAGGAGGGACTCTCCTGCAGCTCTAAATTTAATTCCAACAGCGTACTATAACCTGCTGACTAAACCAAAGTGACACATTCCATTCCTGGAGGGCTTATAGTCTAAGCATAACTGATGGAACAAAGATGAAGGAAGCACTGTAAAGAAAGAGGCTGCAAAGGCTAGTTAAATACTGGAATGTTCAAGGTTTCACAAACCCAATTCTTCTGGGGCAAAACCACAATGTTTTGCTTTTATGATCAGAACAAAAACTACATGGGGAATTTCAAACACATTATATCTAGTACTATTCAGTATGTTCCACTCGTCATTAAAAATGAGGTTCTATTCCTTACAATGGAAACAAAACTAAATATATGATTAATTCTTCCATTGGGGATTAGAAAAGCTGAAAGACAAACTGGATTTGGTCTAGAGACTGTCTTTTAAAAAAACTATTGAGAGGCAGCTATATACTATTATAAAGCAGCTCTTGGTCGTCCAACTATTTTGGACACTTGTTCCCAGGAACCCTAGTTGGCATGGTCCAGGGTCAAGAATTCTGGGAACTGAAATCCCAAACATTTGGAAGACCAGACTGGAAAACAAAGCTATACATTAAAGAAACACTGGTGTAGATGTTGTTCAACAAACACAAATAGCCTTTATAACATTTCCATAGGAAGTGTTGGGTGTTGTGTTTCCATTTTATTATGCTTTAAGTGCGCTTTCAAAAATGCTTTTAACTTGTATTTTTAGCTTCTGTTTTTCTGAATATAAGATTGGTTTAATTGTGCTTCAAATTTTATATTAATAGTTTTTCAGTTGTGCTATTTTTAAAAACTGTTGTAAACCACTTTGAATCCTATCCTGAGAGAAAGTGTGGATATTGGATAAAGAGAGAGAGAGAGATAGGATGAACATCTGGCAGACTATTCCCTTTGTCGAATTGTTTTCTATAAGGTAAACATAACATATTTGCCATGTAACATTGGAAGTATAGCCTGACCTTCACATTGATGGAGTTCACTTTTGTAGATTTGATTTATATATTATTTCTATGAATTTCTAGCTACTTCATTGTACCTCTATGGTCAACTTCCATTTCAAGCTGGAAGATATAGAAATTCCAAGAGCAGTGGTTCTCAAAGTAAGGGGCACTGCGCTTTCCTCCCTCTTCCCTCCCTGCTCTAGTCCAGCCTGACCAGGACCATTGCACGCATGCATGACCCAGCCCTGCCAGCTTGCTTGCTTTTGCATAAAGAATTGTCCCTCCGTGGCCAACATGTGGGCCTAGCACCACCTTTCCTTCTCTTCCTTTCTCTATTGTTTCCCATATGACAGTATCTCTCCTTCTCTCCCACCTCCCATCCAAGCTTTCCCTCCTCATTCCTGCTCCTCCCCCCTCCCTTGCAACCAAAAGCCTTTTTTCCTCACCTTCCTTGCCACCCAGATCTTTTCCCTCTCACTTTCCTTGCTTTCAAAACCCCATTACCCTTCCACTGCTCAGGGGGAGATTTATCCGAAGGGGGTTGGACTGGAAGGTCTCTGGGGTTTCTATTATTATTACTACTATTGTTATTATTATTTGAAACATAAACAAGATCACTATGCTGGCTGTTCTATTGTATCACACATCAGGCACTTCCCAAGTGTCTAGGACTATGTAATATATCGGCGAATAATGCATGCAAACCCGAGTAGGGTGGCCTTTTTCAGCTGACAGATGGTAATTTTGTCAGCGCCAATTGTGTTTAAGTGCAGACCAAGATCTTTAGGTACTGTACCCAGTACACCATTGGGACCACTTTTACTGGCTTGTTCCAGTCTTTGCTGTTCAATCTTTAAATCCTCGTATTGTGTCAGTTTTTTCACTTGTCTCTCTTCAATCCTGCTGTTGCCTAGGATTGCAACATTGATGATCCCTACTTTTTTTAACACTATTGTGAGGTCAGGAGTATTGTGCTCCAAAACCCTTTCAGTCTGAATTCGGAAATCTCAGCGTAGTTTGACGTGTTCATTTGCTGTAACTTTTTCAATCTTGTGATCCCACCAGTCTTTGTCACAAGCAGATGGTATTTGTGGCACAAGTTCCAATGGATCATCTGAGCAACAATATTATGCCTCTGCTTGTAGTCTGTCTTCACGATCTTCTTGCAGCAGCTGAGGATGTGATCTATCGTTTCGTCTGCTTCCTTGAATAGGAGTTGTTGTTGTTATTTGCAAAGGCTGGGTGGCCATCTTTTGGGGTGCTTTGGTTATCCTTTTCCTGAATGGCAGAAGGGGTTGGACTGGATGGTCTCTGAGGCCTTCCACTAAAATACTGCCAAGTTTGTGTTGTGTTCATTTTAAATATTGTATTGTTCTTCCTTCCTTCCTTTCCTTTTTTGCACTGTGTGAATTAGTTCACACACACACTCTTCATCCATCTGCCACAGACCTGAATCATGCATGAATAATATATAAACATTTATATAACATTTATACATTTCTTGGGATTCTACAAGAAAAAAATGCTTCAAAAAGGGCTCCAAAGCTTTAAAAGTTTGAGAATCCCTGTCTTAGAGAGAAAATTATTTTCTAAGTACAGTATATGTAGAGCAGTGGTTCTCAACCTGTGGGTCTCCAGATGTTTTGGCCTTCAACTTCCAGAAATCCTAATGGCTGGTAAACTGGCTGGGATTTCTGGGAGTTGTAGGCCAAAACACCTGGGGACCCACAGGTTGAGAACCACTCTTGTAGAGATAACACTCCTAGAACATTTGGTGCATATGTAGAGAGAATACTGTCTCTGGGTTGCTGTGAGTTTTCCGGGATGTATGTCCATGTTCCAGAAGCATTATTTACTGATATTTTTGTCCACATCTATGGCAGTCATCCTCAGAGGTTATGAGATATACTGGAAACTAAGCAGGGGAGGTTTATAAATCTGTGGAAGGTCCAGAAAAAGGAGTAAGAACTTTTGTCTGTTGGAGGTAAGTGTGAATATTGCCGTTAATCACTTTGATTAGCATTGCAAAGCCTTTCAGCTCCTACAGAGAACACATCCCTAGATATTCTGTTGGAAGTTGTCCATGAAGCCATGTTGGAGGATCTAGAAATTCATAGAGCTGTGTTCTCTCATGTTAGAAAAATGGTTTTTTTAATCCATTGTTATTCCACTTTCATCGGGGCAATGTGTACCCCAAACCTTGTAAAAGTGGAGGTCCTACTGTAATAGGACACAGGAGAAACACTATAAACTTTTCACTTTCCTTAGTCTAGATTCCCACTTAGCATCCAGAAATGGGTGAGGGTAATGAGCTTTTATTAATTAAACAGAGCAAATACAGCATTACAGAACCATCATCATGAAAGTGAATTGTTCTGATGTTTTTAACATTCAGAAGGCCTAACAAACAAACTTTCAACATTATTTGGCTTTGAAAGCCTTGGAAGAAGAATGATTCAAGATGTGCCTATTGTGCGGTACAGCAAATTGTATCCTATAAATAGCATATTAATCATTTATGGCTATCAGCTATGGCTTCTGATTTTAAACAATACACATTTTGAATGCCAATGGAAAAGTGGGGGAGGGAAAAATTGGCTCCTTCTATTCAAAGCTGAAGCCAGAACAAAAATCTCTCACCTCTCGGGAGCTAATTAGTGGAGAAAGACTTGCAGGGGGTGGAATCCAGAAATCTCTTAGGGTTGGGGTCTGTTTGCTATTTTAAATCTTAGATAATAAATGAAAACAAATGCTATTAGATGGCTCCAAATCCTCTTTGTTTCACTACTGTCAGGAAGCTGATTATGTGAAATTGAAAGGATTCCTAAACTATGTGCTTTATTACAAGCATTTTGCTTCCTGAATGAATTGCAAGGACATTTTGAGTCACAAATATCCTAACAAAATGTGGGTGCATTCCGCAAATATTTATCCAATGTGCATACAAAATACAAAAGCATCCAACCATTCAATGAGCTACTTCATTACATTCTCCATTACATTCTTTAACAGATTAAAGATCTGGTGTAACACTTATTTCCAGAATTTACAAAGATATTACAAAGAAATTTGCCTTTAGGGGGTCTAGGGGCAATTTTGCCACATCTTTGGAGAGGTCTCCCGAGCCCTTTTAAGCCTAAAACAGATCACGCAGGAGAGATAGGAGAATGAGATGAATCACTTCCAATTGAGTAGAAAAGGGACTTTATCACACTAACCTGCTGTACCACAACAGTCATGTCAGGATAGATAATCGATATGTATCAAGTTGAAAGGAACCCCAGTGGCACAGTGGGTTAAACCGCTGAACTGCTAAACTTGCTGACCGAAAGGTCACCAGTTCAGATCCAGGAAGCGGGGAAAAGCTCCTGCTGTTAGCCCCAGCTTCTGCCAACCTATATTTAACCTTTGAGGTCATTTCCCAGTTGTAGTTTGAGCCCCAGCTTCTGCCAACCTAGCAGTTCAAAATCATGCAAATGTGAGTAGATCAATAGGTACCGGTCTAACAGGAATGTAACAGCACTCCATGCAGTCATGCCAGCCACATGACCTTGGAGGTGTCTATGGACAATGCCAGCCTTCAGTTTATAAATGGAGATGAGCACCAACCCCCAGAATTGGGCATGACTGGACTTAATGTCAGGGGGAAACCTTTACCTTCACCTATCAAGTTGAGAACTTCCAGTAGCCTACCAGTCTACATTTTTCATTAGCACAACTAATCTATAGTCCTGCCACTAATCTTCCACAAAGCCTCCATAATGCGGTGTTCCTACTCAAGCTCTACGAAGCATGATTTGTGGTTTGTTTATTTTATTTTGCTTTTAGCAATTTTATCATTTTACATGCAAAGAAAAACCAAAACGATCAACTTGCAGGGCCAAGGGAGATAAGAAAGAGAGAAGAAGAATTCTACCCAATAATATATACTGGCACAGAGGCAGAAGGGACCTATCAAACTAAGGTAAACAATGGGAACACAAGAGGATAGCAAGCTATTGTTGGGTTTTACCCATAAGGGGTGGGATAATCATGAAGGGGAGGCAAACCTGTAGTGGGAAGCACATAACATGTGATCACTATTGTCAGCAAAGATGATGGTCCAGCTTCAATGTTGGCTTGCTTGCTTCATTTGATAAAGTCCACAATCTGTCCTAGAGCTGCAAAGTTGGTGAGGAACATTTGAGTGAAAATAAAACAATATAGGGTACACCATGCTGTCACCTCCCATTTCAAGTTTTTTTAATTGAAATATACTATCCAAGTGGCATATATAAATTTAAAAAGCAAGAAAAAATGGGGGGAAATACATCAAATAATATTATTTCTTTATCTCTCTCTCTCTTTCTAGAAAGAATGCCATATATCAAGTACTTCAGCATCTATTACATTTTTGGTATTCAAAGTGTGAACCGACCATGAACTGCTGCAAACTATGTCACTATACCTTAGTGACTTCCTTGCTAACTTGTCCTTCCTTCTAAGGGTCAACTGTAGAGTTAGGATTGATTGCTATACTTATAAAGATCTGCAAGGAATGTAAAGACTAAGTATTTTTATTAGGGTGAAGCACCATTGTATTGCTGGGCTTGCTGCACGCTTAATGAGTTGATGCAGAAAACTCATTTCAATGCTTAATATATGCAGGGGTTACTAGAAAATGTTAGGCTTTAATTAATCACAGCATAAAAGTTATTGAACTTAATTGTAGGCAAATGGTGGCAAATCATTCTTGCAACATCATAAGTAAGGTAGCAATGGCTTGCCCCTCCCCTCTAGTAATATATGTGCTTTAGTCTGAAATGTATTTATTCTATACATTTATTTAATGTATTGGTACATTTCGAAAAGATCAATCCTAAACACAACAGATTTGTAGAAGGACGAGAAAGCTCCAGATCCCAGAGCAGGGGACGGCCTAGTTAATTATATGGAAAGCATCATATTTTAAACAAAGCAACACAGATTCCCACTGTAAGAACAATAATTTTAATCTTCATTTGTTAGAAAAGGAGGAATAAATAATCAAGGCTTTCATTTTTCATATAACTCTGTTCTGTCATTCATATCCCTTTATTGCATGCCATTTATAATTAACTAGCACACTCAAGATATATTGCAATTGTAGTCTACCTCCCTTTGTATCACGGACCTGGCTTTATATAAAAAGCCTTCAGTGTTTATTTTATTACTTTTTTTCAAAAAGAAAGAAAGACTTCTCAGAGTACTATTTAATAGTGCTCTGAGAGCAAGAAATGCACCTCATAAAATGAGCTCAGCTTCAAGTGATCCACTCTTCACTACTGTAAAAATAGTTTGAGTGAACATATGAAGAAGGCATTCAAAATGGAACATCTTGTTCCCTAGGCCACAGAAGAAGAGCTTGTAATCATTAGTGTAATGACCAATTTTCAAGTGTAAGCAAACAGTACCCCCCCCCCCCGGCCCCAAAACCAATCACTGAAAAATAAAAGGTAGAAGGTAGAGGTGAATAAAAGTTACCTTACAAACCAGAAGTTTACTTACAACATTAAGTTCATATAGTTACATTACATAGAATTAACACAAATTAACTTTTTTTAGAATGCAAATATTTTATTAAATTTAGCAACAATTTTAAGTTTTTGTTGTTATTTTTGGTCTACAAGTACTACACAAAGGTTTCCTGGTCATGCTGTCTCTTCAGAAGATTTTTCAGACTTTGGGCTGACAGAGAAGTGCGGTGAAGAAGGGGCTTCAGGGTGCATCTATGCTGTCGAATGAATGCAGTTTGGTACCACTTGAACAGCCATAGCTCAATGATATGTAATCAAGCAAGTAGTCTTCTTACAAATCCCAGTATTCCATAGCATGGAGCCATGGCAGTTGAAGTACCAAACTACTTCAACCTGATTCTGCTTGATTGAACCACCACAACTCAATTCTCTGGAATCATGGCCCCTTGTAGTTTAGGTAAGCACCAACACTCTTTGGCAGAAAAAGGCCAAAGATCTTATAAAACTACAACTCCTGTCATGCCATACCACTGAACCATGGCAGTGAAAAGGCCTTCTCTGGGCCCTTCCACACAGCCATATAACCCAGAACATCAAGGTGGAAAATCCCACAATATCAGCTTTGAACTGGGTTATCCAAGTCCACACTGCAATATATTCCAGATTAAATCAGAAAATGTGGGATTTTATTCAGCTGTATGGAAGGAGCCTGGTTTATCTGAGGCCCCTTCCACACAGTTGCATAAAATCCAAATTGAAGTGAATTATCTGGCAGTGTGGATTCAGATAATCCAGTTCAATGCAGATAATGTGGGATTTCATTCAGTTGTGTGGAAGGGGCCTGGATTACCTGATCCCCCTTACATACAACTGTATAAAATCCACACTGAAGTGGGTGAAAGCCATTGTGGAGGAGCAGGCCATTGTGGAGTACCAACGGGGGCTGGGGCCGATGCTGCTGCTGAAGAAGGTGGCAGCAAGGCAGAGGCAGCGGCGGTTCAAACTTATCAGCTGGATAAGTATGAGGATACAAAGTAGAAGTGGATCTAAAGGGAATATATACAGGTGGCTAGACCATGTCCCAAAAGGGATAAATATTTATGTTCTGGGCCCCTTTAATTGCTTTACTTTATATACTAGCTCCTACCTGCTGGCAATGTGCTTGCTAAGGAATCAAACTTGCAGAGCACTGTTTAGGACAGGGGCGGGCAAACTGCGGCCCGGGGGGCGGATGCGGCCCTTTGGCTGATTCTATCCGGCCCGCCTAAGGGCCCTTGGCTAGCCTCCCCTGCCTGGCCTCTGCATAAAAATCTCCAGAGAAGGGGACTATAAGGAAGCATTATTTTATTTTAGTGGTTTTTATTATTATTGTATAATAATTTTATAACAATAATAAAATAATATAATAAATAATATAATATAATGTTATATGATATATTATAATTTCAATATATTATGCTTATATATATATATATACTATAATATAATTATGATATTAATACTAATAATATATGAATATTTCTTGATATATTAATATGTTAATATTAATGATGTGTAATATATAGTAAATATAGTAAGTGAATAAATAAATAAATTATGTAGATTAGCATGTAGTTCCGCCTTTAGGTGCGGCCCTCCATAATATTTTTTGGCTCTTGTGTGGCCCCTTGGAAAAAATAGTTGCCCACCCCTGGTTTAGGAGAACCTAATGTAAGTATCTATGCCTCTTCTGTTATTTATGCATTATATGTTGGCAACACATGGAAATATTTATCCCTTTTGGGACATGTTCTAGCCACCTGTATATATTCCCTTTAGATCAACTTCTACTTTGTATCCTCATACTTATCCACCCGAGAAAGATTTGATACTTTGGAGAACTTGATGTCCATCTCATTGTACTCTTCATATTGTTTCCAATTGAGGAAGACTTAAGATAATCGAAACCAGTCTGGAAATCCTCTACATGGATATCCTCTTACAAGGGACTGGAAACTCCACTCAATAGTATCTTTACAGAAAGCAAGGGATCTTATGCCCTTAGGAGAAGTCTGCTTTACAGCGGGAAATAGTCTACTTTTGTGACTGGTGTAAAAATCACTGTATAAATAACAGTTCTTTGTTCCTTGTATATTGCTCAATGCTGTATTATATAAGTTGGATACACATTTAATATTGTATTATATAAGCTGCAAAAAAGCATTTACCTCTGATTTATGTACTACGGCTTGTAGTGGGTTTGTTTTTGGTTTGTTTTTTAGGTGATTGAACTTGTAGTCCCTTTTGATAGGGAAGGCAGATTCTCAGTCATATAACCTGGCCTCAGGTTTGATAGAAGAGAAGGAAAGGAAGGCATTCCCATTGCATGTGTGAGGATAGCAACAGAAGTGAACACCAGACTTGCCAGATTTGGAAGAAAATGGAAAAAGTGTTGGGAAGAGTGGGGAGGAATGGTTTATGCTGGTTTCCCACTCGTTCTTTCACACATCTAACTGAATGGCTGAAATACTTTCTCCTCCTCCAGCCTTCCCTATCAGCTTCCTTGGCTGCTTCCTCTCAGGACCCATCCACACAGTCCCTTTATCCCAGGAGCTCCCAGTTCAAAATGGAGGGTGGCTGGACGACATCAGCAGAAAATGCAGGAGAAATTGCTACAAAACTGAAAAACGGTGAGATAAAAAAGTGCAGGAATATCCCAGTTCTGACCAGATCTTCAAATCTCTGTATGTCCCTGCACTCAGTCAACAAGGGAGGGGTAGGCTAACAAGCACAAGCAAACGAAAGGGAACCAAAGGGATGGCGCAAAAAAGCTCACAGGTGGTGGTATTCAATCACAATGCCATTTATCATTATACAATATGAGCAACAGTAAATCAACAATAATGTAAAGTAAATCTACACACACGCATGGTTAGTACAATGAATCAGCCTGATAAGTGAGTATACATCCATTAAACCATAATGGTACATTCATAGAGTGGGAATATTGAGGGAAAGAGTCCAGGATGATGCGATATGCAGTATAACTCACGAAAGGGAAGTCCAGGGATGAAAACAGGGCTTGGCGTGGTGTGGAGGGGCAAAGAACGAAGCCGGGCCGGAACGCTGGAGGCGCGTCACCAGGGCGCGACTGGAGGTGCCGGCTCCGAGGCGCGCTTGCCGCGTCACAGGGAAGCGACTGGCGGCGCGGTGAGCAGCGTCATCCGGGGGCGCGAACAGCCCAAAGTAAACAATGAGGTAATCAGTCAGCGACTGGGTCCGCAGGAACAATAAGCAAAAGGAAATGGAAACAATCAAAGGAGAGCCGGGACCTTGCTGAACGGCTTGGAAATCCTTGGAGGCCCCAACAAATATTCGCCGTTTTCGTGCCTGAACGGGCACTTCTTCTGGGCGCGTCACTGTGTTATTTAAATCTGTATATACAGAAAATCAACGTAAAAGTACGGGCCATTGTGGCAGTTCAAAAATAGCCTAGTTGCAATACATCAATACATTATAAACAGAATAAATAGCACATCTAAGTACATACCAAGGTGATCTCTACTGGTTGCATCAAAGATTTAGAATCCAAAGGGCTGGATACAGCACAGGAGCATGGGACAGCTAGCAGTTAAATAACCTAGAGACAGGTGTGGGCTATAATAACAGTTGTTGAATGGATAAGGGCTCATTTAGGCCTGATGAAGTTTCACTGTTTAAAAGTAAAATCCACTTTTTTTCTGCTCTGAGTAGCTGGTC
Organism: Anolis apletophallus; assembly: GCA_030556195.1. Lineage (NCBI taxonomy): Eukaryota > Metazoa > Chordata > Lepidosauria > Squamata > Anolidae > Anolis > Anolis apletophallus. Next base: position 33,315,395 of record JARBWK010000010.1, read on the forward strand.
AGTCAGGTTACCATGAGGAGTGGTTTTAACCCTTTCAAGGCCATAGACAGTAAAACTGTCAGGAGAATGATGAGAAGTAAAAAAATGGTTGTATAAGATGGAGTCTCGCGAGGAGCACCTTATTTTGGATTTGTGTTCATGCATTCTCAGGCGTAGAATTCTGGAGGTCTGGTCCACATAATGTAAGCCACACCCACATTCTAAACAATATACTACTTTAGAACTTGCACAGGTTATCTCGTCACGTAGCCATAGGACTCTGCCAGTAGTTTTGTTGGTAATCGAAGGGGATCTGTTTATTTGATTGCAAATGCTGCAATTACCACAAGATTTGGTGCCAGGATTAGGTGAGGTGGTACGTGTTCTAATGGAGTGATCAGTGTGTACCAATATATCCTTGATATTTGCTGTCCGTTTATGGGCTATTAAGGGGGGAAGTTGTAGATCAGGGATGGATGAAACCATTGGCCAGAAGGTCTTCACAATAGATTGGATTTTGTTAGAATGAGGACTCAGAGTGAGGGGCCAGATAAGACGGGATGTGGGGTGTCTAGTGGAAGGATGGAGTAATTCCGTTCTTTGTTTTTGATCTGCTTTTAATTTTGCTTTATCCAGTACGGCTGCAGGGTAGCCTCTGGTTGTCAGTTTTTCAGTAAGATTATTGGCATCACGGTGGTAATCTGTTGGAAAACATGAGTTTCTTTTAATGCGTATGTACTGGGAAAAGGGGAGACTGTTTTTTAGGGAAAAAGAATGATAACTGTTGTAATGAAGAAGAGAGTTTCTATCTGTGGGTTTGTGGTAGCAACGTGTTAGAAGGAGTTTTTCATGTTTGAAAATGGTCAAATCTAAATAATTCACAGATTGCTCATTGGCGATGGTGGTGAATCTGATGTTGTCGTGCCAAGAGTTGAGCCACAATTTGAGATCCTTGAGGTTAGTCTCGGGACGTGCTATGATCAGTACATCATCTATAAAACGCCAGTAACTTTTGATGGAAGTCCTGATGGGATGTATGGGAGTGGTATGTAGATGGATTTCTTCTAGATGATTCATAAAAATGTTAGCTATGGTGGGAGCAACTGTGGCCCCCATGGATACCCCGCCGCATTGTAAAAAGAAGTTGTTGTTGAAGCTGAAATAATTATAATCCACTATACAATCGTATAGTTCGATCAAAAATTGAGTGGGAATGGTGTGAGGTAAGTTTCTAGAGTCTAGTACATCCATGATTATTTGTCTGGCCTCCTGTGTGGGAATATTTGTGTAAAGGGCCTCCACATCGGCCGTTATGAGGATATCTTTGGGGTCTATGGTTAGCTCAGAGAGTTTGTTGATGAGATCAGTTGAATCTTTAATGTATGATTTTGATAGGGGTACGAAAGGTTGAAGAAAGGAGTCAAGGTATTGCGAAAGGGGTTCCAAAATGCCGCCACTGCCAGAGACTATGGGTCGACAGGGCGGGGGTCGTTTCTTTTTATGGATCTTTGGAAAGAGATATAGGAGAGGAATACGGGGGTTAGATTTGCATGAGAAGGATGCAGTCTTCGAATCAATATGCCCCATGATCTCTGCATCATGCACTACGTTAAAAATAATCTTGGAAATTTTTTGAGTGGGGTCTGAGGGGATGTTCCTGTAGTGTTGGGTATTATTCAATTGAGAATGCGCCTCCGTAATGTAGTCGAGGCGATTCAAAGCCACAATGGCGCCCCCTTTGTCAGCTGGTTTGAAGATTATGTCTGGGTGGTTACCGAGGTTACGTAGTGTGTGTAATTCTCTATTGGATAAATTAGAATGGTTTTTGTCATGTGAATGATCTATCTTGTTGACCTCATTGATGACTGTTTGTTCGAACACCCGGACCGCATTAGATATATTGTAAGGTGTAAATGTGCTTTTGATGTAGAATTTATTGCCATGTTGGAAAGATTGGGAATTGTCTTGAGTGAAGAACTCTCTGAGTCTTATTTTGCGGAAAAGATGAGCTAAATCTTGTCGAATAATAGAGTTTGAACAATTGGGTTTGCCCACAAAGGATAAGCCTTTATTAAGGGTCTTAATCTCGAAATCAGAAAGGGGATGGTCGGAAAGGTTCACTACTAAGTTCTCCTGGGGTTTCTCCTGGCCCCCCGAAAATTTACACTCTTAGAACCACGTCCCCTGCTCCTGTCTCTGAGGTTATAATCACTTTTGGGTTTGGTGGTAGGTATAGGTTCAAAATTATCTAGGTCTTCCTCCAATCTATTGGAGTCATTAGAATAAACTGATTCGTTGGAAAAACGCATGGATCTGGGCATAGAGTTGTAAAAGGAGGTGTAGTGCCATTTATAGATTTTCTTCCTTTGGTAATCTGTTTCATCTCTCCTAAATTTTTTTGATTTTGAACTTTTCAGTTCATGTTGTAGGGTCTCACATTTGGATTTGATAGTTTCTAGATCTGCGGCTGAAAGAAGATCAGCAGATTCGGATCTCATAGTTTCTATGTCTGTCTTGAGAGATTGTAATTCAATCGAAGCCCTTTGAATTACAAGGGTCATCAGGTCAATTGAGCACTTAGCAAGGATTGACTCCCATTTCTTCACAAACTCCTCATCTTCTTCATAATTACCTGGGGCTATCTGTACTCTAAGGCCCCTGGGTATGAGTCCTTGCTTTATGTATTCAGCTAGAGTATCAGCATTAAGCTGTACTCGTATCTGTCTCTCTTCCTTCTTGGTGACATCCCTAGCAATGTTGGAAGACCCAGCGTCTGAACTACCAGCTGCTCCAGAGTCTGGCTCTGATCCGTTCTGATTTCGATACCACTTTAACGGCAGTCTCTGAGGATGTGACACGAGCACCTGCTTGTCCAGTTTTAATGGATTCGTTTCAATTGGTTCAGCCCGAGGATGTGGACAAGATCCTTGGAGAGGCGAGGCCCACTACATGCATCCTAGACCCCTGCCCATCCTGGCTGATTAAGGAAGCCAGAGGGGGTTTGGCAGAGTGGGTGAAGGTGGTGGTTAATGCCTCCCTTCGGGAAGGCATCATTCCAGCCAGCTTAAAGCAAGCTGTTATAAAACCGCTGTTGAAGAAACCTTCACTGGACCCCACTCAATTAGTGAACTATCGGCCAGTTTCCAATCTCCCTATTTGGGCAAAGTCATGGAACGTGTGGTGGCTTCGCAACTCCAGGGGTTCTTGGTGGACACTGATTATCTTGATCCGGCACAGTCTGGCTTTAGGCCGGGACATGGGACTGAGACAGCCTTGGTCGCCTTGGTAGATGATCTACGCCGGGAACTCGACAGGGGGAGTGTGTCCCTGTTGGTTCTGCTGGACCTCTCAGCGGCTTTCGATACCGTTGACCACGGTATCCTTCTGGGTCGCCTTGCAGATATGGGGCTTGGGGGTACTGCCTTGCAGTGGCTCCAATCCTTCCTGGAAGGTCGTACCCAGAAGGTGTCATTAGGTGACACCTGTTCGCCTCCACAGCCGTTGTCTTGTGGAGTCCCTCAGGGTTCAGTACTGTCCCCGATGTTGTTTAACATCTACATGAAACCGCTGGGAGAGATCATTCGGAGTTTCGGAGTAAGGTGTTATCTGTACGCAGATGATGTCCAGATCTGTCACTCCTTTCCACCTGTCACCAAGGAGGCTGTCCAGACCTTGAACCGGTGCCTGGCCGCTGTGTCGGACTGGATGAGGGCTAGCAAATTGAAACTAAATCCAGACAAGACAGAGGTCCTCCTGGTCAGTCGCAAGGCCGAACAGGGCATAGGGTTACAGCCTGTGTTGGACGGGGTTACACTCCCCCTGAAGACGCAGGTTCGCAGCCTGGGAGTGATCCTGGACTCATCGCTGAGCCTGGAACCCCAGGTCTCGGCGGTGGCCAGGGGAGCTTTTGCACAGTTGAGACTTGTGCGCCAGCTGCGCCCGTACCTTGGGAAGTCTGATCTGGCTACGGTCGTCCACGCTCTGGTCACATCCCGAATAGATTACTGCAACGCACTCTACGTGGGGCTGCCTTTGAAGACAGTTCGGAAATTGCAATTAGTCCAGCGGGCAGCAGCCAGATTGCTAACGGGGAGCTACATACAGGGAGCATACCACCCCCTGTTGTGTCAGCTCCACTGGCTGCCTGTCCAATTCCGGGCTCAATTCAAAGTGCTGGTTTTGACCTTTAAAGCTCTATACGGTTCTGGCCCAGCTTACTTGTCCGAACGCATCAGCCGCTACGTCCCATCCCGTAGCCTAAGATCATCTGGGGAGGCCCTGCTCTCGCTCCCGCCGACCTCTCAGGTGTGGTTGGTGGGGACGAGGGACAGGGCCTTCTCGGTGGTGGCCCCCCGCCTGTGGAATGCGCTCCCTATGGAGGTACGGTCCACCTCATCCCTCCTGGCATTCAGGAAAAGGTAAAATCCTGGCTCTGGGACCAGGCGTTCCCACACCAGCACTAAGCAGCATATCTGACGGGATTTTAATGGAAGGGAGGAAGAGGGTCAATGCTTCTATGGTTGAATATTGTTTTAAATGGAATGATTGTAGATGTTGCTGAGGGATTGTATTTTAATGTCTTAATTGTATTTTAATGTGTTGTGGGGTTTGGGGTTTTACGCTGTTGATGTGGCATCGAATTGTGCCGTGCTGTAAGCCGCTCTGAGTCCCCCCTCGGGGGTTGAGAAGAGCGGGGTAAAATCCTGAAATAAATAAATAATAAATAAATCTACAACTTCCCCCCTTAATAGCCCATAAACGGACAGCAAATATCAAGGATATATTGGTACACACTGATCACTCCATTAGAACAGGTACCACCTCACCTAATCCTGGCACCAAATCTTGTGGTAATTGCAGCATTTGCAATCAAATAAACAGATCCCCTTCGATTACCAACAAAACTACTGGCAGAGTCCTATGGCTACGTGACGAGATAACCTGTGCAAGTTCTAAAGTAGTATATTGTTTAGAATGTGGGTGTGGCCTACATTATGTGGGCCAGACCTCCAGAATTCTACGCCTGAGAATGCATGAACACAAATCCAAAATAAGGTGCTCCTCGCGAGACTCCATCTTATACAACCATTTTTTACTTATCATCATTCTCCTGACATTTTTACTGTCTATGGCCTTGAAAGGGTTAAAACCACTCCTCATGGTAACCTGACTGACCAGCTACTCAGAGCAGAAAAAAGTGGATTTTACTTTTAAACAGTGAAACTTCATCAGGCCTAAATGAGCCCTTATCCATTCAACAACTGTTATTATAGCCCACACCTGTCTCTAGGTTATTTAACTGCTAGCTGTCCCATGCTCCTGTGCTGTATCCAGCCCTTTGGATTCTAAATCTTTGACGCAACCAGTAGAGATCACCTTGGTATGTACTTAGATGTGCTATTTATTCTGTTTATAATGTATTGATGTATTGCAACTAGGCTATTTTTGAACTGCCACAATGGCCCGTATTTTTTACGTTGATTTTCTGTATATACAGATTTAAATAACACAGTGACGCGCCCAGAAGAAGTGCCCGTTCAGGCACGAAACGGCGAATATTTGTTGGCGCCTCCAAGGATTTCCAAGCCGTTCGGCAAGGTCCCGGCTCTCCTTCGATTGTTTCCATTTCCTTTTGCTTATTGTTCCTGCGGACCCAGTCGCTGACTGATTACCTCATTGTTTACTTTGGGCTGTTCGCGCCCGGATGACGCCGCTCACCGCGCCGCCAGTCGCCTCCCTGTGACGTGGCAAGCGCGCCTCGAGCCGGCACCTCAGTCGCGCCTCGGTGACGCGCTTCCAGCGCCCTTGTGACGTGCCTCCAGCGTTCCGGCCCGGCCGTTCTTTGCCCCTCTACACCACGCCAAGCCCTGTTTTCATCCCTGGACTTCCGTGTCGTGAGTTATACTGCATATCGCATCATCCTGGACTCTTTCCCTCAATATTCCCAGTCTATGAATGTACCATTATGGTTTAATGGATGTATACTCACTTATCAGGCTGATTCATTGTACTAACCATGCGTGTGTGTAGATTTACTTTACATTATTGTTGATTTACTGTTGCTCATATTGTATAATGATAAATGGCATTGTGATTGAATACCACCACCTGTGAGCTTTTTTGCGCCATCCCTTTGGTTCCCTTTCGTTTGCTTGTCCCTGCACTCAGACAATATGGGATTTTTTTATGTTGGTTTGTTCCTGGGTTATAAATATTGATTCCTCATTGCTTCTATTGTAAAAATATGGTAACAGGAACATCACCATCCAACCATTTATCAGAGTTTGTGGCACACAAACAAATTTTGTGGAATATGACAAGTGTTTTCAAAATAAGGTCTACACCATTTAACAGGAGCTCACACTTTCAAGCCAGGAAATGAATTTTGTAACTATTATTATTATTCAGAGGCTGCATGACCATCTGGCATGACAGCTTTTGTGATGTATTTGTGCCTGGATGTATTATGTTCCCATAATCAACTTTTGCCAGGTTTTTATGATAAAACCAATGAGGAACCGATATTTATACCACAAGAACAAAACTCATATGAACAATGCACATATTCAAATCAGCTCATTAATTTATTTTTTTTAAGCTGCCAGAGTTTCCTGCAGATGTCCTGCAGTGATCATCTTGCAGGCTTCAAAATCCCAGAAAAAGCATCAAGTCTGAACATCACAGGCACAAGTCCTGGGACCAACAGGTCTGTGTGCAGTCATGCCCTCAGGTCCCAGATTCTTTTTTCCTACCTGTTAATCCCACAATTTGATGCCCTCAGGCTTCTCTACCACCTGCCATCCTTCCCAAATGATTTAGACTTTCGGGTAGATGCGATCTCTGTCGCCTCTCTGTTGTATCACCTCTCTCAATCTCTTCCCTCCTTTCCCTCTCATTCCATAGTGAGACTGTGATTGTGCAGACCTGCATCGTATAAGGAGATAAACTTTGCAATTTGTGGGTCAGGATGAGAAGGTGAGAGGCAAGAGGATGGTGAATAGAGCCATCTTTTTGGGCTTGCTTAGGACTCATTCTTTTTTTTTCTAAAGCAGTAGGAGATGAGGAGAGAAAGGAAAGCCCCCTCATTACTGCAGGAAATTTGGACAATGGTTAGTTGTTCTGTTGCTAGGTGCTGGCTACACTTCATTCTTCCCTAGCCACCCAATGGACATAGAGGGCACAGTGAGGGCACAGGGAATCAACATTGATACTAGCTCATAAATATGTTATCCTCGTACACATGTAGCCAGTTAGACTTATGTTACCAACAGGATGCCAGGCATTTAAAGTGGATCTGATTCCCTAGAGAGATGGAGAAAATGTGCCTTTCGATATATATTTGGACAGACACTCCTTTTCTCCCCAGCCAATTGTGAGCAAAAGCCAGTGATGAACCATAATCTTCCCCATATTTGTCCTACTGTGTCATTATATTCCTCCAACAAAGGAGCAACAGACATTAATTGTAATTATGGATCAGGTGTTTAGTGTAAGGTCATTGTAAGTAATATTTCCTGTTCTGCACTCTTTAGGCTGCATTGAACATTGACAAACTGGAGCATGTCTAGAAATGTCTTACCAAAATGATGAGTGGCCTGTAAACCAGGTCCTGTGAGAAATAGATGACAGAACTGAATATGTTTAGCCTGGAGAAAAGAAAATATTCAATTATTGATTGTAAGACTAAAAGGTTGGAGCAGAGGAATTTTCTGTTACTTCAGAGGACAGGAGCAAAAAGCAGAGGTGCTAATTGCAGAGAAATTGTGTTTTAGTGAAAGATTAAAAAGATAACAATTACTTAATAATAGAACCAATTGCCTCAGGAAATACTGGAGGGCTATTAAATAGGGACTGCACAGCTGCCTGTCCAGCATGCTTTAGTCCAGCTGTCACGTTGCCAGGGCTCTGCCTTATTCAGGTAGAGATGAACTAAACAAACACCCAGTTTGTGTTAAACAGTTTAATTAAAACAGCACTTACTTTCTGGCTGTTTTAATAGTCCAAAATACAAAACATAAAGATAGGACTCGGCCACAGAATAAACAAAAACAGCAAATGCTGTTGCAGGTTCAAGATAACTCTGTAGTCAAAAAGTCCAGTCCAGTGGTCAAACGCCAAGAATTCAGATCAAGAGTCTATACCAGGGCTGCCCAGGAAGTCGATCACGATCGACCAGTTGATCCTGGGACTGAAGGAGGTCGATCCCAGGATGGGGCGCTTCTCAGAGGGGGGTGGAGCCAAGCCCCGCCCCCTCCCCGGCTTCGGCACTCCCAGCAGCTTCTCCAGGCTTGAGGATGGCAATGCCAAGCCAGTGGTGGCATAGCTAGCACAAGGCTGGCTTGGCATTGCCATCCTCAAGCCATTTGTTTACTTCTTCTCTTGTTGGATAGATTTTCCAATGAGCATAAGGTTTAGCTATATGCGCCTCAAGTCCTTACCAACACTAGAGCCAGCATCTTGCGTCACCACTTCACATGGGGCAAAATAAAATAGCCCCATTTTGCTGCTTTTATTAGTGGCTTGGATGGGACCTGCCATGAGCCATCAGATGACACACAGCAGTCTCTGCCCACATTCCACCCAAAGTGGATGGGAAGCACAGAAAGGCACTTCCTCCACCGCTATGGGACAGAAAGTGTGTTTTGGGTACCTCCAATGGAGCTACCTACACTTTCCTCTCCTTTTCCCGATATGATGGGGAGAAGGGCAGCAGACCAATGCACATTGTCACCATGTAAAGGGGACAGAGACAGTGTGCCAACGGACCCTTTCCCGTCCCCACCATATGATGGGGGAAGGAGGGAGGGTACACAGGGCACCACAAGCTACCCCACTTGTCTTCCCTTTTGGAGGCAACTGCCAGTGAAATGGTGTGGCCAGAAAGGGCTGTGTGAAGAGGTCCTAAGTACTGCCCACTTGAAACTCTGACACATCCCTGGACTTTCCAGGACTCCACTGGTCACTAAGGTCCCTTCTCCCCTGTCATATAAAATCCAGATTATCTGTTTTGAACTGGATTATATGGCAGTGTAGACTCATATAATCTAGTTCAAATCCTATAATCTGGATTATCTGCTTTGATAACCTGTACTATATGGCAGTGCAGAAGGGACCTAAATGATTGTGGAGGCAAGTGCAGGAGAAAGGTGAATATTTTTTAGAGAATTTGGTCATTTCGTGATGATGGTCCTGAGTTGTTCACATGGATACAAACACACACACAACAACAATGCAAAAAGTTAAATGTGCTTTTTTATCTTAAGGGTAATCTAGTCTAATTGGATCTAATTTAACAAGAAAATATAGAAGCTCACAAGCATATTATGATGGCAATAATTTTCTCTGCATTTGGTATCCAGAATATACTGTCTCTGAACACTTCCATTTTTTTCATAGTCGCCTTGCAAATTTTATAAGTGTAAAAGTACATATACATTTCTTACAGGGATGGCATATATAACAGTGTCCTAAAAACAGTTCCTACTCTTTGTCCAACTAGTAAGAACTAAGATGTCAGTTCTTATACAAGGAATGTGACAATTTACAGTGGCATTTTGGAACTTTCTTCTCATAAATGATAGAGGGATTGTACAGTGGTTGGAGATAACAATTAGGGTACTTCAAGAAATTGCTGTGCCTCTATTCTCAGAAGTAGCCTGGTTCTTTGATGTACCTTAATTCTTTCATAGATCTCTCAAAACAACAAAAGCCTGGACCTGTAGCCTTGTAAAGAATGTGTGTAGTGGTTAGAGAGCAATGGCACCAATGGCTTGGAGAAACAAACTAAGGTCTTTCTTACAGGAGCTCCATCCTAAGATTTAAAAAAGTCATTCAGGGTACTAATCCAATCTAGCTTCATTCTAAGGAAGAGCCGAGGAAGGACTGGTGAGAAGAGAAGCAGTGTGAAAAAAGTGTATCAGTTCACAAAACAGAGAGTCTGAATAGATAAAGGAGGGAGGACACCTTGGATCACTCAAACTACCTAACCCTGTTACTACTGCCAACTCTGAAGCATTCTTGACTCTTCGCTGCTAAGTATTGCTGCACTCCTAACAAGAAAAATGTGTATAACTTTTCTGCTGCTACTCTTGACAAAGCCCTGAATGTGTTTTATGCCTGTCTCCAATGAATTAATGTACCTTAAAAATTATCTGCTATTTGGATGTAATTAGTGACTTGGTTAAAACTGTTGTTTTTATATTGTCATGTGTTTTAAGGCTTTCTGTAGATCTCCTTGTGAATGTAATGTGCCCTGAAAGGTGGGTTGGTTAATTCTTCTGATAAAGCAAAATATGTCTAAACCTGAGAATAAAATGACTATATTTCATAAATACAAGATCTAGGAATTGGTTTGGCTTTCAAACAAAACAAATTCTACTGAGAAAAAGTGCATGACTTAAAAGAAATGTCAAAGCACAGCCTTTGCCCTATACCCACAGAGAATTCAAAATACAAGTATATTTTGTTTTGTCAGTAAAACTATAGGTTAATTCAGTAAACGAAAATGTCTTGGTTTCTCCTGTGTTCACATTTAGCAATCCAACTAGTACTAGTTTCCAGTGGAAAAAATCAGTATAATTTAGGTTATATAATATAAACATTTGGAGAAAACCCTCTTATTCATACATAATAAGAGCAAGAGCATTAATGCATAACAATATAAAATGTCTTAAAGCTGAAAAGTAGATTTTAAATCTTCATAATTCTGCTCTGGTAAATGTCACTCATGATAGTTTGAGCTCAAAGCCTATTTATATTCCATAACATTGCACAGAATTATAATAATTGTGCACTGACCCCATTGCATTGATTCTACTGAATCTGACCAGAAACATTGTGTGGTGGTAGATAAGATATAACTTTAAATACATCCGCCCAGTAACATCAATCCAAGAAATATTTGCTAGGTCTGTGATTCTGTTTCAAGTGAAAATGACTATATTTGCAAAATTACTGTGAGCAATTATATCTCCATAGTTGGTTCCCAATGTTCTGGAGGCAACATGCTCAGCATTTTATATGTGATGTTAATCTGTTTGATAGATTGATATGTGTTTTAATTGCTTATATGCTTAGATTGTTTATATTTTATGAGGTGTGTCCTATTGTTTACCTGTGTGGCATTGAATTTTTGCCAAATTTGTAAGCTGCCTTGAGTTTCTTTAGAATTACATAGTGCTCCCATATGGAAACATCTCATGTTTCCCAACAGGTAGGTGCACAAGATTCTATCCTGACTTTCACTGGTATATGTGAATGCTGAATGCGTAGCCCAAGGTTCCTCTTGCACTCAGGCATACAAGGTTTTTTGTATTTGATTTTTATTTAGAAAACTACAGAATAAACATGAAATAAACAATTTCTAACTCATCTCTTTCGCTCATTGTCTTCTCTTACCTTCCGTGTGACATGAATCCTATACATTACAGATCATATGAGTCAGGCCCAAAAACATGGGGAAAGTGGAAGAATTTTTTTGTCCCTTCCAGCTGTACCCCAGCAGAATAACAAGATGGGTTCCCTCATATGATGCCTGAGGAGGAAACCCTCCAATCAGACAGTTTCTCTCAAAAGCCCAGGGAGTCAAGTTCCATAATGCAAGATGCCTCTTGTTCTCCAGTCCCTGTTCATCCATGCAGACAATACAGCAGGTGGGAGGTAATGGAAAAGCAGCAAAGTGCTCCAAGATTGACAGCTGCACAGGCAACAATCTCCTCTCTTATCCATGGGTAATGGAGCCTAAGAAAGATCTACAATATTAGGAAGGATATCAAGCAAGAGTTTCTTCATGTGGATATCACCCTGCTCTCATTTATTCAGGTCTTTGCTATCAAGTAAACAATAGTTCCACAGTGTCTCAAAAATGGCAGTGAGAGAAGTGACTGAACCAAAGGTCCATGAGAGAAATGAGAATGTATCTTACATCATTTTTAAACAGATACAACCAATATCTGGTTGAAGCTTGGCTGCTTTCATTTCGAGCAATTACTGTACCTATTGCTTCTTCAACTGCATGCATTACCTGTTTATGAGTGTGACAGAAAGCTTGTCTGGGGAATTGTAAATCCTGAAGTTCAATTGAATCAAAATTATAGAGACTAGTTCTTTACATTCATTTAATCATTGCAAATTATTTACAGGCAAATCCATTCCTAGTGAGGAACTCCATCTTCATGCACTTTCCTAGCTCACAGTTTGGTTTCTTCATTAAAGGCTCTGCCTGACTTACCAGGTGAAGAGATTGCGGCGGAGTGTGGCCTCCCACACACCTTTGCTCCAGCGGGGACTTCTTCTTCCCAGAAACCCCCTGGGCAGTGAGAAAGCTTCCCACCATGTGACAGGCCAGCAAATCAGCAGAGGCCTCCTTTCACCCCGATTGGCTGGGGGGGGGGGGGCAGCCACTCCTGATCTGAGTGCCTGTTTGATGTCCCACCACACACACCCTTCATATGTTTCTTTGGATTGATGGTTTTCATTTAGCTTTGTTCCTTTGTCACAACTTGCAGGTGTGTGGCATGGCCCTGATCTGGCTTCCTTATTCCCCCTTATCAGAGGGGGAACATCTGGTGGTTTACCAGGGATGCGATGGTAACAGTGACCTGGTATTGTGTTGGTTGGAAACCGCACACACCCCCACCCCCCACCGGCATGGTTAAGTGATATTAATCAGCAATGGGCTGCCGGATTCCTTATCCAAGACCCATAGTGGACAACCCTGATTCTCTCCTGTAAGCAATAAACAAGTTGTGGCCTTTTTGTTACCTCAGCACTGTGTGTGTGTCATAATTGGGTTGATAGTGGGAGGGAGTAGTCGTACATGCCCACGCAATGCACATTGACATCTCATTTGAACAGAGGATTCTTGAATAGTTTGAAGTCAGATCTGCCTGATTTTGACCTGAACTATATATCCCAGACAAATGTGTAGATCAGAATGTCTTTGTGTTGGATTTCTGGTCATAAAGTTCTTGGCTCAATAAATAAAAAAAACATACAAAATACATTTGAAATTTCATATTTTAAAACCACATACTTTTAGAAATTGACATTTCAAAAGAAAACACATTTTCAAATGTGCATTAAATACAATTTTGATGCACTTTTTTTAAAAATCGCAATTAATTTGGAGTTTGCACGACAGCCTTATGGGTGAAATTTAGGATATTTTTATGAGCCAGAAAGAAACTGATGTAGTCACTTTAACTGAGCATTTCTCCATTCCATGAGAGTACCTATTTCATGCTAAGAAAAGCTTCCGCTCTCATGCCTCACATATTGTCTTGTAATGAATAAGTGAGTAATGGAAAATGAGAACTTTCATTTGAAAAGACCTGTCTATTCAACTGTGTTTTCTTCCTTCTCAGAAAGCTAGATGCCATTACTTTGACTTCTAGACTCATATGCTTTGTAACTCTTAAATGCTCTTAGAGCCAATTCCCTCAAACTACTGAGAATTGCTTCTAAGTCTTCTTTGGGTAATTACATTTAGTGAAACGCCAGGCTTCCACAGGTAAGGGGCACATCCAATTGCAGCAAAGAAAAACTAATGACTGTCTCCACTTGCAAGACAGGTCAAGTATTCTGGTATTATTGCACTTTGAAACAGATGCATTGATCAGACAGACATGCAAAGGACTGGATGGTGTGTGTTAATTCTGCAATAGAGCATAATTTTAGCAAGGTGAATATTAAAGGTTCAAATCTTTTGCAAGAAGAAACACGCATGTAATGGAGAAAGAATTATTATTTAGCAGAAGGTCACTGTCAATGTGGATAATCACAGTTATGCCACCAAATGCATTATTGATTTTAAGGCCTCTCAGACTGTCTCTTGATTGCTGTCATACATTTCAGGAACTGCGGGGAGCCCCCAAAGGAAGTCTCCATTACACGTTTTTCAGCCAGAGCAAACACCAAGGTATAGAAGCAGTAAATATGTCCTTACCATGGCCTAAGGTAATCAATAGTGAGGTTTGAGTGCAATGCAGATCCATGTTATCAACAAAGTGGTGGGAGTCAGTGCTATTTTCCCAAGAAATTGTTTCAGTGTAACAAGGATAAAACAAGTACAACATAGTCTTTTGTAGGTCATTGTGCCCTTTCCCTTGAAGAACAGTGGGAAATCTGAAGCAATATAATCCAAAGTCAACTAAAGGTGAAGAAGAGAACCAGCAGAAGAGTTTGGCAGAATGAGCTGTGAAGAAAACTACTGCTGAATGTGGAAGAGAAAATGAAAACAGGAAAAATGTTTTAATTGCTAAAGGTGATCTAAAACTATTATAGAGTTGAAAGCCATACGGAGGGATCCTTGAATGTAGAAGGGTGAGGATGACATGCTAGTTTCAAGACTACATCATCCAGCATGAGTTGAACCCCCTTTTCCTGACTTGCCTTCTGACCAAGACCATCTATATCTTGTATGGACTAAGCTTCAATTTGTGTGCTTATCTAGTCAATTACAATGGTTTAGATGGAACAGAGTTGAGTGTCATCTGTCTACTGCTAACTCTGAACTCAAATCTCCAGAAAACCTGTCTCAGTGATTTCATATGTATGCTAAACAGCATGGGGGACAAGACAGATCCCTAAGGGACACCACAGGCCAAGGTGACAAGCGGGGACCTCCCAGCACCACTTTCTGGAGCAACTATGAAACAGTGAACACAAGTCCTATCCCAAGGAGGCAACCCAGAAGGATACCATGGTTGATGGCGATGGCGTTGAAAATGTGGAAAACTCCAGTAGAACCAACAGGGATATGTTATTCCCATCCAATTTTACCTTAGCCAACCAAAGCCAGATCTGAAGCCAGGTTGAAATGGATCTAGATAATCCATTTCATCCAGGAATCTCTGGAATCCACACCGCACTTCAAAATCTTGCCTAAAATGAAAAGACAGAAAAGCTCGTAAAGAACCCACTCCACATATGCATCCAAAATAACCCTACTCCAATGGCTCTTGTTAATCTTTGCTCAAAAATAAATCTTCTTAAAAAGATACATGGAAGAAAAGCTCTGTTCAGAATAATACACCATTCATGGCTGGTGGCTTTGATAAATGAAATGAATGTACAATAGATTTGAGTTCAAACTTTGAAGGAGTTATCTATGAACCCGAACCCTCTCATGAAAATATATTCAGCACTCTGAATAACTCCTTTAAAGGTGGATTTATACTTAAAGTGAACTCATCATCCTACTACACTGAATCCACATTCTGCTACTGCAAGCAAGGCTGCCAGGCGAAATAAAGGACAGGACTTTGGTTGTATGGCAAGCAACATCTACAGAAATTCCTAATACTACACAGCTATTAAGGGAAGAGGAGCCCTGTCCCTGATTTCATTCTTCCATCCAAACTGCATGTCATGTTGTGGGGCTGGAGAATCACTGGAATGGAGAGGGGGAGAAAACATTTTTTTATTCTGTATGCATGCAAAATGTAGAACTGAAATAGTTTACATATAAATAGCTTATCAGCCATACCATGTGATTTAAGAACGTTTATAAGTAAGTCTATTGAAACATGCATCAAAAAATAGACACAGTTCAGACAGACTCATATAGCTGTTATGATCTAGTTTTACACATTTGAGAGACTCATGCAGAAAAGGTTTCACTGGGCTGGATTGCAATGGGCTGCAAGTGCGGATTAATCTGTTTAGTATGTCCCTATCTTTTAAAATATCTATGTACAGTATATTTGTGCTGAATATAGTAAGGGGAATGGTTCTTCCTGACATACCAATTTTAGTATGCAAAGAGCTGCATTATTGATTTTAACCAGAGAGCATTCAAGACTTGCAAATTCTGGGTTGCATCCAACAGTGCTTTTGCCTTTGAGAAAGTGCTTTTACTTGTACTAGTTGGGGCACTCAGGTTTTGTTGGTTTCCTCAAATGACTTAAGCATCCTATGCCAAATCATCTTCCATTTCAGCTAGAGCTCAAATGTAATGCCTGTGAAGTAAGAATACTACTCTTGTTACTTTGTATATAGTAAAAGATCTCACTTATGGAATGATACAAGCATTGTGTCATTCCTCTTGCAAAGTTACATAATTACCGATAATGTTAATTTTCCATATGAAAATAGTAATGTTACATTATAGGGTGAGGAGGAAGACAACTTTTCCAAAATGCTTTGCTTGCCCTGATCTCCCAAGATGCCCACCATCACTTTCTTTGACCTGTCTAGAGAAATGGGGATCTCCCTCTTGAGGGAAATTTACAAAGAATTTTACCTTGACACATGATGGAAGACCATGGATGTTCGGCCACATTTGAGTGCTCTTTTTAGTCACCAATAGAGATATCTCATTCTCACTGCAACTGGAACTACAGAATCAAGTGCTATCTACACAAAAATGATGTCATATGCTATTCAGTAGGACCCACAAGCAAAGCACCATTTCACCATCCAGAATGTGTTGGAGGGAAACAGGATTAGCCCAGACATTGTGTTGCATGAGATGAATAACAAGATGGCATCTCCCCTATTCTTTGTGCTAAAACCAACTGGCCTGGCAGCGGGATACATCCATAACACTGGTAATAGGGCTGCATCTTCATTGCACCTGAAGGCAGGATGCTAGCTTGGAAGGTGCAAGTCAGGCTGTTGTGTCCTCAACACTTTGCTGCCACCTCCCAGCATTTGCCACCTGGGGTGCTTGAAACACCTCTCTTTCTTCCTTCGTTCTGCCCAACATGAGTTTCAGAAGGGTGGTTATATCAGAGAAAGCAGGTGGTGGCACAAGGAAGCAATTTGCAAACACTGAACTAGGAATACTCACAAATTCTTGAGGCCTTTGCAAACACTCACATGGAATGCCCACATTTTTTTCAACTTCAGAGGGAGATTCATGTATCTCTAGCAAATAGACAGAAATGCATGCTGAAGCTTTGTGCAGCACTCTGCCTGATTTTTCATATAGTTCTACTCCTTAGGAATAATTTGACCCATTGATAACCTCTTGAAGGGCAATTATGTTGTTCAAATATAACTTCAACCAAAAGGACAAACCAGCTTGGATTCAGAATTTGTACAATAAATTTAGCATATAGCGGATAGAGAGAGAATGCCAATTGTATGTTAAGAGGAAGAGAAAGCTCAGGGCTCTTAGCTTTGGTACTAGGGCATTATGCTTGAAAGGTAATTTTGGAACTACATGGTTCATGATAGTCCAAAAATGTAACTCTTTTGAGCTTTAGGCATTATAATCATGTTTTTCCTTCATGTACAACTGTTGAAACTAGATTTTTGAATCTAATAAAATGTGGACTATATAATGTTACTGTTTAGTAGATTTGCAATTGATTGACCAGCCAAATTCAAGAGTGCTCAACAATAGATCCTCTTCATCCTGAAGAGAGCTAAATAATGAAATGCCACCATTCTGTCCTAGGCCGAGTGCTATTCAACATCTTTCTCAATGATTTGGATGATGGAATACAGGGCATGTTTATTAAATTTGAAACTGACCTCAGCTAATATCCCAGAAAACAGTATCAGGAATCGAAATAATCTTACGAGCTTGGAGTCCTGAGCCAAAACTAAAATGCCGAGATATAGGATGGGTTATTATTATTATTATTATTATACTACATTTATACCCTACCCTTCTCACCCCAATGGGGGACTCAGGGTGGCTTACAGACCATGGCATACAATGCCATATTACACATATAATAATAAACTTGACATATCAATTTAAACAATTAGCATATCAATTTAAACATACACTAATAAACATGAAATATAAATTCAACAATTCAAATATAAATACAATTAAAAAGATTAAAAGTAAACATTCAATCCCAACTGAAGTGGGGTGATGACATATCAATTAAAAATCAATTAAACAATTCAAATATAAATACTTGACAGCAGCATGTGTGAAAGAGATCCCATAGTCTTAGTAAAGCTTAAGCTGAACATAAGTCAACAGTGTGATGCATTAGTTTTAAAAGCCAATATAATTCTAGATTCTAAACTGCATCAATAATGTCTAGATCAGGCCTGCATAACCTGTGGCCCTCCAGCTGTTTGGGAATCCAAATCACAAACGCCCCAGCCAGCTTGTTCAGGGATTCTGTGAGCTGAAACCCAAAACACCTGGAGGGTCACAGGTTATTCAGGCCTGTTTGAGATCTATGGGCATGATAGTACCACTCTGTTCTGCTTTTGTTAGGCCTCACCTGGAATGCTGTGTCCAGTTCTGGGTATCACAGGCACAGGTCAGGAAAAATATTGACAAATTGCAATGTGGCCAAAGAAGGACAACAAAACAAGCAAAGTCTTGGAAGCCAAGTCCTATGATGAGCAGCTCAAAGATCTGGGTATTTTGAGCCTGGAGAAGATAAGGTTAAAAGAAGATGTAATAGCTAGTTATGTTTAAATATTGAAGAAGAAACAGGCTTGGTTTGGGTTACTCTAGCAACTATAACAAGGAGCAGTAGGTTCAAACTGCAAGAAATTTGGAATAACCTCCTGATGGTCAGAGCTGCTCAACAGTGGGATATGTAGCCTCAGGGTGTGATGGAAGTGCCTTCTTTAGAGGTTTAGATACTGGATAGGCATCTGTCAGGAGTCCTTTGATTGTGTATTCCTTCATGCCAGTGGTTGGGTTGAATGGCCCATGTGGTCTCTTCCAACACTATGATTCTATGACACTATGAAGTCCAGGAAAATGTTGCCACTTGATTCTGCTGAAGAAATAATCTTGCCCCAAATCCAATTGATTTATTCGAGCCTTGAGCCAATGATGCTAGAAACGTATAATGTTATAATGCAGCGGTAATGCCCAACCAAGTTGGCCAGGATACATCAGGTATTATCTTCACAGCTTTGGGGTTTTAAGCAGAGATGCAATCAAATGAAAATGACTTTTTGGTGATTGGGGAAGGTTTTCTGCCTCTTTTACTAATGCTACGCAATACTTTTTTAAAAAGTTTAATTCAATTTCTACCACTTACGTTATTTACTTTCGTCATTACCCACAGAAGCTGGGGGAATGACAATGAACCAGCCTACATCAATTTTGTTTATAGCTCTTTGCTATTTGTGTTTACTATGTGCTTCATAAATTAGCAGAATGCTGCCATATTTAAGGCGCTTAGCTTCAAGAAAGCTTCCTAAACTAAATTGGTTCATTGGATTTAAGAAGTCATGAAAATATTTCTATGTGGCTACGGTTTGGAGTTGATTTTTTTTTAGGTACGACTTTTCCTCTAAGCCTAAATCAAGAATGAAACTGACAGGAACCTTTAATTGGAACACTCTAATCATTGGAGTTCTTTAATAATGACCTTCTCAGGCAGAAAAATCAGGTGCTTAATTATCTTGGTTGCTGTTTACAGCAGGATACTTTCATTACATCCGAATTACAAGATTTCTTCATTGGTAAAAACACTATTTCTTATTCTGCTCTTGGGCCATTTATCAATAAGACTCATGTCAATTCCAAATTATATAACTATCTACACTAAATGGCCCACATCAAGTATGACACAGCATGAAATGGGGAGGTAAGTGACACTACACATTCTACTTAATTGGGGAATAGAGCCACATATGGCTGCTAAATTGTATTATGATTAGTCGTTATTTATTTATTTATTTGTACAATTTGTACCCCGTCCTTCTCAACCCCTGAGGAGGGACTCAGGGTGGCTTACAATGGCAACAATTTCATGACAACACATACAAAAACACAATACAACATGACATAACTGAGTAGATAAAAACATTAGGTTAAAATCCATATAAAATGTTGTTGTTGTTGTTGTTCAAAATTGCCATATGGATCCAGGTTAAAACCACAACAGATTAACTATATGGCATCTTTCGAAAGAGCACGTAAAACCAAATAATATTAAAATCAATCAAACAATACTTTAACATTTATTTGACTAGGCCTGGCAAAAGATACTAGTTTTTACTGCTGCTTTAAACTAAGATGGTAACACATCCGGGCATTCCCTGGTCAACATCCTTGCAGACGGCCAATTCTCTCACACCATAAATGACTTGCAGTATATTCTCAATTCTCTTCTGACCCAATAAAAAAAATCTCCATGCAAACCCTTTTCTAGACTGTAATGGAGCTATCCAAGGTGCTGAAACCTATTGCCCAAATAGGCTCAGTATCTTGATAATACATATAGAATAGTTACTTAACCGGGAGTCTATGGAGTCTATTCTGCAACCAATCAAAAAAAATTCTCTGCTTACAAAAAAAACCCCTCACTCCATTCTGGAAACAGCATGTCAAAGAAAAAAATATACTAAAATTCACTGAACCCTATTATCAGGCATGGCACCTTTAGACTAGCATTGCAACAATCTGTTCTGTTCTCATTACCAGAGAATGGATTAATACAATCCAAGAAAAGCTTTACCAGAAACATCTGAACAACATGTCCTTTTATTTGCCTCAAAGCAAAAAAATTTTAAATGGCTAATTTTCCCATGACTACATTAGTCAATCAACCAGATCCCATTTTGGGAGAAATGCGATATATAAAATAAATTTTAAGAAAAAAAGCTCTTATGGCCTAGGTTAAATAAAGAAACAAACATATTTCATAAGGGGGGAAAGCACTATGCCATCCTGGATGCCTTTAATCCTGGTTGATTTCAAAAGCTAAGCAATATCATGCCTAATTGGGAAAGCCAGGGGTAAGGGGGGGGGGGGGCTGTCCACAATTCTAGAGGGTCACTGCCAGTCAGAACTGTCAGTATTTGGTTCAGTATATGGCAGCTTCCTAATAATAATAAGGGAAGGTTCAACTTTCAAAGCATCTTGCAAGGTATAGTAGACGATTGGTATCCACTAGGGTTTGGTTCCAGAGCCCCTCATGGATACCAAAGTCCATGGATGATCAAGTCCCATTGTATGCAATCATGTAGTGAAATAATATGCATATAAAAAGACAAAATCAAGGTTTGCTTTTTTGGATTTCTTACAAAATATTTTCCATCTAAGGATTGTGGAATCTTTGGATGCAGAATGTGTGGATACAGAGAGCCAACTGTGCTTTACTCTTGCCTGTCTTCTTAAAAGCCACCTACACTCAATTCTCTTTTATACCACCACATAGTTTTAATAGTGTTCCACATTTAAATACATCTCTGCTTGCTCGGGCATGCAATTTCCCACCCATCTTACACCCTCCAACTTCATTGCCATAATGCCATTATCTTTCCCATTTACAGGAATATAAATGGAATGAGATTTGCAATTTGTGAGTAAGAGTTTTGCTGCCTATAGTGAGAACCAAAGTTTCATCTTCATCTCAGCCGCTTCTATCATCAGCTCCAACTTTTCACCTGGGCATTCATTTCCTACAATTGTGCTGCATTCCAGCCAACAGCATTTGTTTTCCAGGATTATTATTAACATGTGGCATTATAGAGAGAACCTTCCTTACAGTTTCAAAGCCACATAGGATGAGAGTTCATTTTAAATCAGAACAGAGTCATCAACACTGCTATTTGCAACCTCAAGATACTACACCAGAGGCTTTTTATGAGCCCGTTTGCCAGCAAGAGAAATAAGTACTTATAAAAAACATAAAAAGGCATCTGTGTGTATGTGTAAGCAGGAATGTGTGTGAATGTGCTTTGCCAAATTCGAGAAATTCAATCTGAAGGCAGCAAATAAAATTCTGTCACTTCTAAATCATTCCACTGTTATATACTAGCAGTCATTTGAAGTAATATGAGCCTGTCAAAATTCAAAAACATTTTCTGTAATGGGAATGAGAAGTAAGCCATAATGTACAGCCTTTCTCATCTAAAGGAGCCCCTGGCGACCTGATGTTCTCCAGGTACATTGCACTAAACCCCACATTTCCAAACCAGTATGGCCATGACCAGCTGGATGATAAAAGTTGTACTCCAACATAATTAGAGGCGGGTGCCTTATTTAAATGGTTCCTTCCAAATGTTCTTCCTTGTTTCTTTCCCTGACCACATCTGGAATACTGTGTTGAATTCTGGGCACCACAATTGAAGGGAGATGTTGACAAGCTAGAATGTGTCCAGAGGAGGGCAAGTAAAAGGCTCAAGGGTCTGGAGAACAAGCCCTATGAGGAGCAGCTTAAAGAGCTGGGCATGTTTAGCCTGAAGAAGAAAAGGCTGAGAGGAGACATGATAGCCATGTATAAATATGTGAGAGGAAGTCATAGGGAGGAGGAAGCAAGCTTGTTTTCTGCTGCTCTGGAAACTAGAACGCAGAACAATGGCTTCAAACTACAGGAAAGGAGATTCCATCTGAACATTAGGAATAACTTCCTGACTGTGAGAGCTGTACAGCAGTGGAACTCTCTGCCCCAGAGTGTGGTGGAGGCTCCTTCTTTGGAGGCTTTTAAAAAGAGGCTGGATGGCCATCTGTCAGGGGTACTTTGAATGTGATTTTCCTGCTTCTTGACGGGGGTTGGACTGGATGCCCCATGACGTCCCTTCCAACTCTATGATTCTATTATTCTTTTTAATGCCATAAAGCTAAGGAGTGAAAAGTGTAGTTAAAGTGTTGTTCTGGAACACAAAAGACTATCATCCCAGAGGAGATTGGTAGTATTCATCTTGATTATTTGTGTCTAGTCTGACTCTCAGTGACTAACCAGAGTCTCCATATGATCCTTTTAACATAAGATACCACAGATTGAATCTGGGAACTTCCAAATGGAAAACATGTACACCAACATTTGAATCATGACTCTTCCCACATGGGGCTGAAACTACAAGAAGTGAGAGAAATCTACCCCTTGGAAAGGATATTTACTCCTGAAAAAATTATCATGGGGAAAAGGTGTCTCAACTGAAGCTCTATCAGCACTCCTTGTTTCCACAACAAGTCAAATTTTTCAAACTCCAATGATTACAGGGACAAAAAATGAAGTGAAATCTTCTGAACAGGGGCACAGATAGCAAAACAAACACACAGGGTGTTAACTCTTCTTAGACTCACTCCTCGCCCCCTCTCACTCTCTCTTTATATATACTAGCCACTCCCAGCCATACATTGCTGTGGCCCAGTCTGTGTATATATGTTGTGTGTGTGTGTGTGTGTATATATGTGTGTGTGTGATTGCATATATGTGTATGTGTGTGTATGTGTGTGTGTGTGTGTGTGGTTTTATGCATGCATTGTAATGTATTTTTAATTTTTTGGCTTTTTAAATCTCTTCTTCGATGTTTTTCAGTGTTTTTATGAGTGATGGTCACTCGTTGGCCTGATATGTGTACTGGGTCCAAATTTGGTGTCAATTTGTCCAGTGGTTTTTGAGTTATGTTAATCCCACAAACTAACATTACATTTTTATTTATATAGATAGGAGTTACACTTTAAAATGTGCCTGTTCCAACTTACATTCAAATTTAACTTAAGAACAAACCTGACATAGGAAATGGAATCACTCGACAATCGAACTTGGACAATGCTATTTAACTAGGAGACACTGGTGATAATGATATTGGTTTTTATTGGTTTTATTGCTTCTATTGTGGTTTTATACTATTTTAATGTTTAATTTATATTTTGTTGTTATGTGTACTGACTTGTTGTAAACCGCCTTGAGTTGCCAATAAGGCTGAGAAAGGCAGTGTACAAGTATAGTAAATAAATAAATAAACCTACAGAACTTATATTAACTTGGGGGCTGTCTGTTTATGCAATAGCCAAGGCGAATGGTGTTCTTTATATAAAATGGCAAAACCAGTTTGCTTTCTGAGATTAAAAAAAATATTTTTCAAGCCATGGATGGTTGAATTCATGGATACAGAACTCATGAATATGGAGAACCAAGTATACTTTTTTAAAAAAATCTCTGGACTGCTATGCCTCCCGAGTCTCCAGCATTTCTTTGTTGCTAAGTAATTGGTCATTTGCACATCCACTGGTATTCCACCACTGGTCAACCTAGCAGTTAGCAGCTTCTTCAGTCTGTGAGAAATGACAGAAAATAACACTATGGTGATTCCTAAAACCTTCTCAAATAGAGATCCTCTCTTTAGATCAGCAGTTCTCAAAGTGTGCTCCGAGGAGCCCTTAGGGCACTGCAAAGCATACTGAGGGGCTCAGTGATTTTTCTATTTTTTAATTATTATTATTTTTATTATTATTATTACAAAGGCTTGGGTGGCCATCTTTTGGGAGTGCTTTGATTGTGTTTTCCTGCATGGCAGAAGCGGGTTAGACTGGATGGCCCCTGGGGTCTTCCACTGAAATACTGTTAAATTTATGTTGGTCAAAAGGTTTGCCCATGACTGATATATTTACATTATATATAATGTAATATATATATTACCCGGTAAGGGTGCCGAACCCATTTTGGTTCGCCCGAAGAGACTTATGGAACCTACTAGGTTCCTGAATGCTCTAAGGCAGTCATTGTCAACCGCTGTGCCCCGGCACACTAGTGTGCCGTGAGCAATCAGCTGGTGTGCCGCAAGAAAACCTCTCCCCCCCGCCTTTCTTCCCCCTCCGAGGTTTTCCGCGGCACACCAGCCGATTGCAGGACAGTGGGTGGGGAACACGACCCTCTCTAGGACCTAGAGAGGCAGGGGGAGAGAGCAGGGAGGCTCAGGAGGGGAGGGGCCAGGCCAGGCTCTCCTCCTCCTCCAGAAGTGAGCCCACAGGAGGAGGAGAGGGAGGAGGAGGAGGCGGGAAGCTGGCGCAAAGCGGGAAATGGCTCCCGCAGGGCCCAGGCCCTGCCTGGGAGCCGAGTTTGTCCTGCTCGGCTCTCGTCTTCCGCTGAACCTGGTGGAAGAGGCGAGCTGCCCAAACCCGGCTCCCAGGCAGGGCCTGTTCCCCAGGCTCTCGCTCTCCTTGTGAGGGAGAACTGGGAAATGGAGCCAATCTCGGGGCTTGCCTTCTTCCAAACCGCTGTTTGGGAGCAGGCAAGGCCCCAGAGGTGGCTTCTCCATTTGCCCGAGCCGTTCTCTCGCATGCGGGGGCAGCTCGGGCAAATGGAAAAGCCACCTCTGGGGCCTTGCCTTCTCCCAAACCGGTTTGGGAGAAGGCAAGGCCCCAGGGACGCCTGCTCGTTTGCCCCCGCCCCTCCCTCCTCCCCCTCCTTCGCTGCGGTTCCCTCAGGCTCCCTGTCAATTTCCCCAAACTCCATCTGTGTTCACTTTTGGGCATATTGAGTATTCATGCCAAGTTTGGTCCTGATCCAACATTGTTTGAGTCCAGAGTGCTTTCTGGATGTAGGTGAACTACAACTCCCAAATGTCAAGGTCTATTTCCCCTGAACTCCATCTGTGTTCACATTTGGGCATATTGAGTATTCATGCCAAGTTTGGTCCTGATCCAACATTGTTTGAGTCCAGAGTGCTTTCTGGATGTAGGTGAACTACAACTCCAAAACTCAAGGTCAGTTAAATATATGTATTACTGTGTTAGAGTGTCATTTTGTTTCATTTTGGTTGGTGGTGTGCCTTGGGATTTTTTAAATGTCAAAAGTGTGCCTCGGCTCAAAAAAGGTTGAGAAACACTGCTCTAAGGGACTGGGAACCCCCCAGCGACTCAGTCGATGGGCAGGTGGAATACTGGAATACTAGTCTTTCCACAGCCCTGGACGAGATCGCCCCCAGGCGCCCTCTCATCCTCCAGAGTAATCACTCACCTTGGTACACCGAGGAGCTGCGGGCAATGAAACGGAGGAAGAGACAGCTAGAGGACATGTGTGTGGCGGAGCCTCCATGACGGAGCATCACAATCAGCTTATAAACAGTTTAAGGAGGTTTATGAGCATGCTATCAAGGAAGCGAAAAAAGTGTACTATTCTTCCTTGATAGAGTCAGCAAGTTCACGCCCAGCTCAATTATTTAAGATAATTCGATCACTGACAACAATTCCGACTGTCCCAAATGATAGGGGATTGGCTCCAACAGCTGAGGCTTTTCAGAACTATTTCGCTGACAAGATTTCGACTCTCCGCCGGGATATCCCTGCCACTTTCTATACAGTTGACGAACTCGAGACTCCGCCGCCACTCGGCGGGCCCACCTTCACCCGTTTCCAACTGCTGGACGCAGCAGCTGTCGATAAGTTACTCGCTGCAGCTAGGCCAACTACTTGCTCCCTCGACCCGTGCCCCTCCTGGCTTATTAGATCTTGCTGGGAGGGGCTACGAGGCCCCCTGGGAAAGATCATAAATACCTCCCTTGAGCAAGGAATCTTCCCAGGGGGATTAAAAGAGGCAATGGTAAGACCGCTGCTGAAGAAGCCGAATTTAGATCTTTCGGCTCCCTCCAATTACAGGCCTGTTTCCAACTTGCCCTTTTTGGGCAAGGTAATTGAGAGGGCAGCAGCGGATCAGCTGCAGCGGTTATTAGAAGACACATCGGGACTTGATCCCTTCCAGTCCGGCTTCCGTATCGGGCATGGGACAGAGACCATGCTTGTCGCCATTACAGACCAACTTCGCCGCCAGCTGGACCAGGGCGGGTCAGCCCTGCTTGTCTTGTTAGATCTGACAGCAGCGTTTGACACTGTAGATCATACTCTGTTGACCCACCATTTAGCCGGGTCTGGGGTCAGGGGGACTGCCCTTAAATGGGTGGCCTCCTTCCTCCAGGACCGGGGACAATGTGTGGAGGGGGGCGGGGAGGTCTCCGGGAGACTACCACTTAACTGTGGGGTCCCCCAGGGGGCCATCCTCTCCCCCTTATTATTCAACGTTTATATGCGCCCCCTGGCCCAGCTGGTTCACGAACTTGGTCTGGAGTGTTATCAGTATGTGGATGACACCCAGCTTCTGCTGAGAATGGACGGCAGGCCGGACACCGTACCCGATTGATTCCATCAATGCCTGGAAGCCGTGACTGGTTGGCTGCGTGCCAGCCGGCTGAAGGTGAACCAGTCGAAGACGGAGATCTTGTGGCCTGGTCGACCTGGGCTGGATGAGTGCCGGTTGCCTACCCTGGATGGCGAGCGTTTAAGCCCGTCATCCCTTGTTAAGAGCTTGGGTGTTCAGCCTGACCCCCTGCTGGCCATGGAGACTCAGGTCTCCTCGGTCAGCAGGGTGGCGTTCTTTCACCTATGACAGGCTAGGCGACTGGCTCCCTACCTGTCCAGGGACGACCTGGCCACGGTGATCCAAGCGACTGTCATCTCGAGGCTGGATTACTGTAACGCCCTCTACGTTGGCCTTCCCTTGGCGACGATCCGGAAACTCAAGCTAGTGCAGAATGCTGCTGCTCGCCTGCTGGCGGGAACGCCAGTAGGGGAGCACATTACTCCCATCCTTCGGCAACTGCACTGGCTCCCCATCGAGTACCGAATCGCCTTCAAGGTGCTGGTATTGTCCTTTAAGGCCTTGCACGGCCTAGGGCCTGCGTATCTGAGGGACCGCCTTGCCCCGTATATTCCCCCGAGACCACTCCGTTCAGAAGAACAAAATCTGCTTTTGATACCATCAGTCCGCTCCTGCCATCTGTCTTCAACTAGGCAAAGAGCCTTTTCGGCGGTAGCCCCAGTGCTCTGGAATTCCCTCCCAGAGGAAACTCGAGCCATCTCAGAACTGATTCCCTTCCGGAGGGCTTGTAAAACTGCTTTATTTAGATCAGCCTTCGGCTAGGCCCCCTGACCGGCCGACGCTGACATAACTTCCTTGCTTACTGGGGTCCCAGACCCAAGGCACCTCCTGTGTTTTCCTCATTACTGCGTTGTGACATGTAATTTTAAATGTTTTAATGTTTTAGTGTAGGGCCACATGTTTGTTTCATGCTGCCCGTTTTATATGTTGTAACCCGCCCCGAGCCTGCAGGGAGGGGCGGAATATAAAACCAAATAATAAATAAATAAATATAATGTAATATATAAACCTTTATTGAAGCTCCACAAGAAACTTTTGCTTCAAAATGGCTCTGTGACTGAAAAAGGTTAACCTTTGCTTTAGAGGGTAATGTGAAATATTTCACCTATTTGAACACATAGAAATCACTCTTCTGCGTGTGGAGGTGCTCCTTCCCCTTTTTCCAAGTTGGACCTTGGAAGGTTGATGTTTCTCTTCTGGAGTGATTTCTCTACTTCACAGCCCTGGCCTCCCATAGAAATGTCATAGCTATCAGACAGCCACAAGTTTTCACAATCTAATATGCAAAACTTCTAATCTGAAGACAGATATAATCTGGTTTGTATCGAATTCCTTCCCTGCTCCAATTAACTTTGTGAGAAAGTAGCCTTTACAAGATGGCTGTGTAGAAAGAAGGTCAAGTGAGAGAACAGGAATGAACAATACAAATACAAATTAGCTAGTAGGGAAATCCTGACTCGTTCCCAGAAAAAAATAAATGTGCGACGGCTACTAATAATTCCCCAAGGTGAATCTAGGAATATAATGCACTAACTGATGTATAGTAGCTGTCTCATTTGTGAAGAGTAAAGAGCCATTTATGGAATTTTAGCATGCAGGGAGACTAACGTGTCTATTAAAGGAAAAATGTCAACTCTAGGTCTCTCATCAGGGACTAATTTAAATGCAATTTTGCTAAATTAGATACAGAATGAGCCAGAGGAAGAAGGAAGGCCAACTGTAAACTCAGATAATACAGCAATCTGTGAGCAACAGCAATACATTTTGTTCGAATCCAGTGACTAGTGAGGTCAGTAAATAGGTAATCACCCTTCTTCACCTCATGTCTTCTAGAAACAGGTTCAGACTAAACACACAGTAATGACACCTTGCAGGCTGTGCAACTGGCCTTGCACTGAATAATCAGTTTAACTATGTAAGTAAACTGAATTTTGCAGAATGTGAAAGACAGACAGTTATAGCAGGCATTATAGAATATGAAGGAAAAGCGACTTGTTAACAGCACAGTTTTTTTTATGAAGGACTTTATCAATATAAGGCAGGCAAACTGGCACTGCAGCTGTACAATCATCTTTGAGGATGGGCCTTATCACAAATCTCTATGCATATCTATCTGTTAGTCAGAACACACACACACACCAGCCTACATCATGTGTATTCTGTCCTTACCTTTTCACTTACCAATAGCTCCTATCTTACCAATAGTTCCCATCACCAACGTTGTTGCAATAGATCCCTTACATTTCTCCTCCTTGCCCTCTCTCTCCCTTCCCTTCATGATTCTCAATCTGGCTGTATATTATATTATATTACATTATATTATATTACTTTTATCTGCTTGCCTTTCTTAAAAGTACTATAATTTCACAATTGCACTAAAACAAAAATAATAAATTAAGGAATAATAGTAGCGCAGGAAGATAGAGGGACAACGATATGCCAAAATATGATCACAGGACCACAAATCATCAAGTATGTGCAGTTGTGGTAATGTGAGGGGTGTAATATTGAAGCTGCTCATGGTAAGTAAAGCTAAAGGTTTCCCCTGACATTGAGTCTAGTCATATCCAACTCTGGGGGTTGCTGCTCATTTCAATTTCTAAGACGTAGACACCTCCAAGGTTATGTGGCCAGAATGACTTCCTGGAGCGCTGTTACCTTCCCGCAGAAGCGGTACCTTTTTTTTAGAATGATTTTTATTCAACTAAAATAAAAAGATAAAGTGTTTTAAATTTAAAGTGGGAGAACAAAAGCATTAGAGAAAAGCAGGAAAAGTATAAGAAAAGAGCAATGAAACAACAGCAATAACAACAACTTTAAAAGCGGTACCTATTGATCTACCCACATTTGCACGTTTTCAAACTTCTAGGTGGCAGAAGCTGGGGCTAACAGTGGGAGCTCACCCCGCTCCCCAGAATCAAACCACCAACCTTTAGGTCAGCAAGTTCAGCAGCTCAGTGGATTAAGCTGCTGCACCACCAGGGGGTCCTCTCATGGTATGTAGCCACTATTAATGATGATTTTATTACATCTTCGCAATATATATAATACATTTATTTATTTATTTATTATTTTATGGTATTTGTACCCCATAGCTTCTCACCCCCACAGGGGGACTCAGCACAGCTTACATTTGCAGCACTACAAGTCGCAACACCACAATACAATATAAAAACACACCATATAATCAACATCATGAAAAAGCATTAAAAACATTTTAAAAACATTACATTAAAAACCACTACATACAACAATAATTAATTAAAGCCATCAAGCGGAACACATTGTCAGTCTAGTCAAGTCCAAAGTGTCAATCATAATGTGAAATCTTATTTCATCCCTCCCCTCCCAAACTACTTCCCTGTCAATCTTCTTACTAATAAATTATCTTCTTCTCAATTGTCTAACTTTATTAATTATTTATTTATTTATTTATTTACTATATTTATACCTCGCTCGGCCATATTTTCTCCTAGTCATTTATCCAAAATCTAACCCCTGGTCACTGACTGACCATGGAATTATTGGGAAAGAGGATACAATATACCTCCTTCCACAATGCATTTTAATAAGTATTTATATCATAACGCAACATTAAACAAATACAATTGCCAAAATAAACAATAAAAAATAGGTAAATAAAATTAGGTAAATAAAAAAGGCTGCTGCATATTTGTCCTTATATGAATGACAAGTCATTGAACAAGTTTTGAAACAGGAAGGGAGTAAGAGAGCTGTGGTTCACTGAATGACAAAATCGCAAGGAAAAAAGATAACAGAAACCCCCTGGTATTACTTGTTTTAAAATAATTAAATGATGAATTGCCTGTTTTTGGCTCAACCGAGATCCCAGAAGGAAGGAGAAATCATTCTATTCCCAGAAGGGTACCTATCTACTCTATCTCCATTTGCAACAATATGGTTCATTGTATTTTTTTGAAGTCAGACATCTGAGTGATATCACAGATGGGGAGGAAGAGATGACAAGTGAAATCACATGTGAATAAACATTGTCATTCCCCTAACCTTATAGAAAACATTTTTTTCCTGTGAGATATGACAATTCATAAGATATAGAGCCAAAAATTTATTTATTTGTTTATTTATTTATTTATTTACAGTATTTATATTTTGCCCTTCTCACCGCGAAGGGGACTGAGGGCGGATCGCAGAACACATATACGGTAAACATTCAAAGTTGTTATACACAGACAGGAGAGAACTAGTTCAGAAATACTCTTTAACCAAAGGAGTAATAGATATGGAATATGTGCAAAGATTATTGAAACAGCCCTGGACTATAATTACGGGTGTTGTGTTTTCAATATTGAACGAAATGTTTTAAATGTTTAATATGTATTCATTTTTAATTTTAATTTTATTTATTTATTTATTATTTCAAATATTATACCCCGTCCTTCTCAGCCTCCAAAGAGGGACTCAGGATGGCTTCCAACAGGCAACTATTCAATGCTGACACAATATAATAGCATAACATAAATTACAATTAGCATAAATTAAAAACAGTTATAAATATATGTTAAAACAGTTCACTGGTTCAAATCGTCATCCAAATCAGTCCATTGAGGTCCACTAAAACCTTATCTTCACCAGTAAATTAGTCTATTCTGCAAATGCTTGATCCCACAGCCAGGATTTCCACAGCCAAGGGGCCAGCAAGGAGAAGGCCCTGTCTCTCGTCCCCACCAAAGGCGACTGCGATGGTACTGGGACCGAGAGCAGGGCCTCCCCGGATGATCTTAAGGTCCTTGGTGGTTCGTAGAGGGAGATACGTTCAGACAGGGAAACTTATTGGAATTGTATGTTGCTCTAAGGCAGGCATGGGCAAACTTCAGCCTCAGGGTGTTTTGGACTTCAATTCCCACAATTCCTAGCTACCTGCTCTAAGGCATTGAATACTTGCCTGCAGCTTTGCCTTGAGTTCCCTTTGGGGTTGAAAAAGGCAGGATAGAAATAGGGTAAATAAATAAATAAATACTTCATCAACCAGAACTTAAACAAATAACTTTCTTGACTGCAAATCTCCAAATGCCCTATCCACATTGCTATACTGGTTGGGAGATTTGGTGACTTATAATTTTAAAAAGTAAATGTTCCCAGTTTTCAGTGAAATTCAGTTTTAGGCTGTTTTGTTTCAGAGTCAATGTGGAGATCCTGCCATAAATAGCTGTGTCTATCTCACACTGCAAGTACAATGGGCTGAAAAAACTCCAACCCTGATTTGCTTTGTACAATGTAACAACCAAAAATCATGGTTAGAAAACCTTTTATGGCTTCTGGTAGTCAACCATTAGCTACAACTTAAACATTTTCAGATGTTGTCATTACTTGGCATTGCCTACATTCTTTTGTTTCTCTCGACTAGAGCAAATACATTGATTCAATACAATGTATCAACATGTTGGCTTACCATTCAATAATTGATTTAATGGGCCTACTTTGCTTGGAGCGAAACAATAAACTTGAAGTCTATGAGTACATCTATGCCATAGAATTAAGGAAGTTTGATATCACTGTAGCAGTCATGATTCAGTGTTATGGAATCATGGGATTTCTAGTTTGATGAAGCACCTAGACTTAAACTACAACTCCCATGATTCCATAGAATTGAGCCATGGCAGTTAAAGTGGTTTTAAATCGCATTAATTCTACAGTGTAGATGCATCATAACTGTAATTGATGCTTAATGACATCTCCAGGGGCTCCCCTCTATAATCCCATCTTTGTCCCATAAGGGCCAGCTTCTTGTGATATCCCAAGCAGTTCATTTCAAGTTATATAACATTTCATAATGTTATATGGTCAGTATAGACTCATATAAGGGGATATAATGCAGCTTTAAACTCCATTATATGGCATATAGATGGGGACTAGGTCTCAGATTCTTATCTGCTTTTCCACTAGTTGGTCCTGCAGTTGTCCTGATCCAGTAATCCTACTTTTTGTGGAAGAGCAGATCAGTTTCCTCATTCAATCCATTTCACAGGCTCACTTCAAACATAAGCAGAAACTCTAAGAACTGTGTTCTTAAAGGTACCATAGGAATTATTAAATTGTATTATCTGTTACAATCTCCCAACTCCCTGTGGCCGACTTGGAACAAACATTTTCCCTCTTTTATAAAAGGAACTTTTTTTTTTGCAGACAGATCATAATCTTGCCTTTATCATCAGCCCTGCCATGGCAATAGTTATAAATAGAGCACTTTTGGGGATGAAATGTACGATTTTCAAAGCCCACAAAAGTTTTTAAATTAAGAAATGCCAGCCTACAGTGTGAAGAGGAAAACACACAAAAG
This sequence comes from Anolis apletophallus, assembly GCA_030556195.1. Classification (NCBI taxonomy): domain Eukaryota; kingdom Metazoa; phylum Chordata; class Lepidosauria; order Squamata; family Anolidae; genus Anolis; species Anolis apletophallus. The sequence continues at coordinate 33,348,518 of JARBWK010000010.1, forward strand.
CAGCCCCTAACACAAAACACACTCCTTGGTGAAAACTTTTTGGCATATTGTTAAGGGAAAGAACTGCACACCGAGATATGCTTTGTTGCCTGCCACGGGGCATGGAGCAATCTTCTGAAGGGAAATGATATGTCATGTTGCCAATCTGCAGGCAGCTGGTTTTAATTGGTTTGTTATAAACCTTGTGCCAGAGCTCTAGGGTGCAAATACAAAGGAGAGAAAGGATATTTTAATACTGCACACATGATAGAACAAATGAGAAGAACTGATTGAACAAGATAGGAAAATGAAGGCAAACATTAAAGTAAGCAGATCCATTTGGGAGCCAATGAAAGCTCGAGCCTCAGGGGTTTTCTTCCTCAAGGGCATAGCTGTAGATGGCATACACAGATAATGCTATTCACATGTAGCATGTTCCAGGAATTCAAAGCCTTTTCATTCATTAAGATAAAGGTAAAGGTTTTCCCCTGACATTAAGTCCAGTCGTGTCCGACTGGGGGTTGGTGCCCATCTCCATTTCTAAGCCGAAGAGACGGCATTGTCCATAGACACCTCCAAGGTCATGTGGCCGCCATGACTGCATGGAGCACTGTTACCTTCCCGCAGAAACGGTCCCCATTGATCTACTCAAATTTGCATGTTTTCGAAGTGCTAGGTTGGCAGAGGAAACTGGGGCTAACCGCAGAAGCTCACCCCGCTCCTCAGATTCAAACCTGAGACCTTTCAGTAAGCAATTTCAGCAGTTCAGCACTTTAACCCACCATGTCACTGGGGTCTCCTTTTAATTCATTTACTACTCTTGCAATTTTACCCCGCGATGTTGGCAAGCACAACTGTCTCAATATTGTAGATGCAGAAAGAAACTTACAGAAACATGGTTTGCCCATAGCCTGCAAGGGGTATCATCTTAAGCTAAGTTTTCAAGCAAGAGCATCCCAGTTAAAACTCTTGTGTTATATTGGTTTTCTGGATATTGTGACATTCTACATTGAGCAGGAAGTATTGCATCCCCCCATTTCCAGGAAGCAGCTTTCTGCGGCTAGAGCACACTGCCATAGCAGTTTATTAGCCAGAGGGAGAGGAGGAAGTCATCACAGCACCCAGTCACACTTTGCATAATGGAGACTGTGATGGTAAGGTCGGTTTTCTTCTCCCTGCATGCATCTATACTGCAATTTGACACCATTTAATTGCCATGACTTAATGCTATGGAATTTTATGTGGACTTTAGGCTTCTCTGCCAAGGGCGGGGGGGGGGGGGGAGGTGCCTCGGCAAACAACAACACACAAGATTGCATTGCATTGAGCTATAGCAGTAAAAGTGGTGTCAAACTGCATTAATTCTACACTATAGATAAACTCTCAGATGCGACTAAAATAGAATCTATCTCCACACTACAGTACATCTTTCTCTAGCATGGATTTATCTAGATAAAGAATTGTATTTCCTCCATGAAAGGTCAACCATGAGAGATCAAAAGTTGTGCTTTTTCTTCCCTCTTGTGGTTAAGTGTCCTTCCATTCTTAGGAAGGAAGGACATCTTTCAGGAGAGATTTGGTATTGCTGTATGGCCAGGGGTTAGAATCAATGCCCCTTCCAACTCTGATTCTATGATTCACTGGCGAAGAGTATCCCTATGTTATTGCTGGTTAGAAATATTATTTATTTATTATTTCGATTTGTTGGTCGCCCCTTCCGAGTGGCTCGGGGCGACTCACAGAGGTTGAGAATACAGTAAAACATAATAAAAACACAATGAGCACAATAAAATACATTAAAACACAGTAAAATCATTATAAGAACTGGCTAAGTTGTGACCTTTTGCATGCAAAGCATGTGCCCTATTGCTGATTTACAGTTCTCCTCTTACTTAACCTTTCTACTTTGAGCCTGCTATCGAGCTATTCATTTTGCTCCACAGTTCTGGTAGAACAAAAAGTGACACTTTGCAGATGCAATATAAATTTCACAAGAGCTGGATGGGGCAGGTAATCACACAAAGGGATGGGTTTTCTTTTCAGGAATGTGATGGCTAGCAATGCTTGAATTTCTGTTTATAAAATACCCTCCCGCCCCCAAATATAGGAAAGTTCCTTTCTTGGACTTTCTTGGTTTTGATGGTTATTTTATATATTGTTATAATGTTGTTGTTTTATTTTTGTTTATAGTGTTTTATGCATCTTAATGTGTTACATTTTTACTGTGTTGATTTGGCTTGGCCCCATGTAAGCTGCCTCAAGATGGAGGCAGGGTACAAAAATAAAGTTGTTATTAGTTATTATTATTACAGCTTCTAGAATCCCTTGGCTAACAAGGCCATGATACCTAGCGGATTCTGGATATTGTAAGCTATAGAAAAGATAGTGATTTCTGAACCCTTACTAAGGCTGCCAGAATGAAAAAAGGAAAGGGCCCTTGGACGAGTTATGGTTGTGCAAAAGGAGGGGTTTCAGCAGGTGCTGCTTGTTACCTGTTTATGTGGCAAGCAATATCTGCTGAAATTCTCTCTTCTACTATCACAGAGTTCACTAAGGTTGATGTCACCCAGTGTGAAAGATAACTCATGGAGCCAAACCATTGACCTCCTTCCATGCAAGACTTTACCACAATATAGTACAAATCCCTATATTGGAAAAAGGCAAAATAAATAAGAAATAAAGTAAGTAATACATGGATTCTATATTTATTTCACTTATCAATTCTTTAAAAACCAACACTCCACCTCCAACCTGGAAGTGTTTGTGAATATCTTTCAATACTCCAGTTCAATTCTATGGTATTCTCCAAGTATGGTCAAAATATAAGGTTTGCTATAATCCATGGTTTCAGATATCCATGGGGGAGGTGGGGTTGGAACATATTATTCAGGGATGTGGGTGCTGTACTATATTGTAGCTTAAAAAAAACAGAAACTTGACAAAATTTAAGTGTTTTTAAAAAGTAGCCATGAAAACAACACATTGTTGGGTAACTATGGCATCTCTAACCAGAGTGTATGCACATGAGAAGATTGAAAAAGTAAATCGGCACAGAGTTTTCATCTTGTGGGTCCATTGGTACAGTACACGTAAGCTGGATAGAAAAAAATATTTTGTGGTTACTGATCTCTAACCACAGGGCTAATTTAATTTTAAAAGGAAATAATACATTTGTGCTGAAACACGACACACAAAAAATTATAGACAGTTATTTTGGTGTCTCCACTCGAATGTGTCACCTGATGTGCTTTGCATCCTCAAAGTCCCCTAATGACCCACTATCTATACTACTGTTGGGACCAGGAAATGTAAAGTCAATTTCAGAAAGAAGATTAAGAATGTGTTAAAGGGTGCAAGAAGGAGAAAGAGAGAATGTTTCAATTGGCCACTTTGATTAGCATTTGCTGGCCTGACAGTTTTTAGGTGTGCCCTTTTACTGCCTGGGGGGTTCTTAGTTTGAAACATTCACACCTAGCTCCAACAGAGAAGAGTTCTTTCTCTCACCCTGGACTTTCCACAGATATATAAACCCAATTTTCCTAGTTTCCAACAGACCTCACAACCTCTGAGGATGCCTGCCATAGATGTGAGTGAAACATCAGGAGAAAATGCTTCTAGAACATGGCCAGACAGCCCAAAAAAACCTACAACAACCCACCCCTTGGTTATTTGGCAGAATTAAACAATTGTATTTTTAATCTCTTTGTTTCTAGTCTCTGGGAAATAAAAAGACTAGAAGTAATGGGGCACTGTGCATCAACACAACCATTAAAGGTAGATAAGCTCTTTCCAGTTTTCTATGTTTGACAGATATGCAGGGTATGATATTAGTTTCAGACCAGTTGATGAATCTATTCAGAGACTTGTTCAGTGAAATAAGAGACAAGCCCAGCTGTTGAAATCCCCTTTTTACACACCCTTTAATAGGGGTAGGAGCCCTGCCCCTTATTTCACTGGACAACACTAATGCTGGTTCAAGCTGTTCAGTCAATTCGCCATTGCTTATACAATACCGAAACCCTTGAGTTGGCAGGTTGTGAGGTGGTGTTGGCCCTGCTGGTGGTTTTGTTCATTGGCTGCTTGCCTCTTGGCTTACCAGCCTGAGTAGCACAGATGGTTGGTTTCCTATCACTTCCTCTTTTCCTGAAATTAAACTAAGAGCTCAAAATTTTTAATCAAATTTTAAATATTTGCAGTACTCTTACCTGAAAAAAATAATTAAACCCTTGAAACAAACACACAATTGCCTCTGCTGCCATAACCAGAGTAATTGCAAAGGTTTCAGTATTTTCAGATTCATTTCTTTGGAATAGCAATATGCATAATTCACTCAATTTTCAGAACTCGGGAAAGCTATTTTTGGCTTTGTCATCTGGAGGATCGGAGGAGTTATATTTCAAAACTATATTTTTCCAAGCTCTCGCCATTTTTATTTTATACACCAGATTTATACAAAGAGATATGTTCAAAATATCAATAAAGAATAATTTTCTTTAGGGAACTATTGTGTAAAAATGTTTGACCATTCAAACATAATGACTCACTCTACAGTTTGTGAAACTGAATTTCCACACAAGGAAGAGGTGGATTATTTTACTTGACAAGAAAATATAGATGATTCTCCACTCAGTTCGCCCAAGTCACATGATATTATGAAATAGTTGGAAAATTCTGGGAGCTGAACTTCCAAAAGACAACTTTTCTAAGTTTGAGACTTGCCTATGAAACCTCCCAAGGCTTGATGATACATTTTTGGAGCCAAGACTAAATGCAACATCTACAATCCCCCAATCTCCAACATAAAAGACATCTATGTGACCACCATGAATTCTGCTGTTATGGCAGCTTTTGGGAAAGGAGCCATTATTATGTGGTAAAAATATGCTTACATGAAAAAGAAGAAAAGGTTGAATCCTGGCATCTCCAAGGAGAAAAAATCCTTTCTGAAATTCCTCAACAAAAAGAAATGTAGAATTCTACACTCTAGCAGAAAAAATGAGATGCATAGATACAATATGGGTGACATCTGGCTCTACAATAGTACATGTGAAAGCAGACAACAAATGAGCCAACAGTGTAAGGCCAATGGGATACTGGACTGCATTGAAAGGAGTATAGTGTATAGAGATGAAGGGAAGTCATGCTACCCCTCTGTTCCGCTTTAGTCAGACCTCATCTGGAATACTGTGTCCAATTCTGGGCACCACAATTTAAGAGAGCTATTGACAAACTGGAATGTGTCCAGAGGAAGGTGACTAAAATGATCAAAGATCTGGCGATCATGAAGGAGCGCCTTAAAGAGCTGGGTTAATTTAACCTAAAAAAGAGAAAGTTGAGAGGAACTATGATAGTAGGCATGAGAAAAAAGTTATGAAAATTAAAAGAAATCGTAAGTGATTCGTATGTAATGGGACTTTCTAGTTTATACGCATCACGGCAGCTAACCAGGAAGTAGACTTTCTTTTACGGTCCTTGAGGCCAACAATTTGCGTAATGATCGTAATTAATTCTTAATTATCGTACTACTCACTTCTCCCTGTCTTCTCCCCCTCATTTCCTTCCCGCCTTCATTCATCTTCTTCTTTTTCCCGCATTTCTATGGGGAACTGGAAGTGACGCTGCTGCTAGGCATTCTGGAAAGTGTAGTCCTCCACGCTTCTCCTCCCTCTCCCCCCTCTGCTCTCTCTTCCTCGTGGCGGCGGTGGTTTGGGGTCTTGAGGAAGAGCGGGCTGACTCACTTCCTTCTGGGCGCCGCCTTGGTCGCCTTGGCCTTGGTGCTCTTGGCCGGCTTGGGCTTGGCTTTCGGGCTCTTGTCTTCTGCGGGGACTCTCTGTCTTGCCCCACCGCACGGGCCAACTTCACACACACACACACACACACTTCTCCTCCTTTCTCTCCCTGCATTCACATGCTTCTCTGCCCCTCCTCTTTCCTGGTGGATTCTCCCCCCTTCTCTTCCCCGTTGCTCTGTCTTGCCCCATCGCACGGTCCAACTTCAACCCTCCAGGTGTTTTGGACTTCAACTCACACCATTCCTCACAGCCTCAGGCCTCTTCCTTTTCCTCTCAGCCTGGGCAAACTTGGGCCCTCGCTCCCTCAGGATCGGGGTGAGAGAGAGGCAGCGAGGAGCGAGGGGGGGCTCCGCCTCCTTTTTTTGCTGCTTCCAAGAATAGAATACCCCCTCCCTCCCTCCTTCCCTCCCGCCTTCCTATTTGGAGAGTCCCATCTAGAATTCAGTGTGATTTATTCAAGTTTTGGCCTACAACTCCCAGAAATCCCAGCCAATTTACCAGCTGTTAGGATTTCTGGGAGTTGTAGGCCAAAACCATCTGGAATGCACATGCGCTGGCATATGAACTACTAACGAATTTCGTTAGTAATTACGTTACATTTTAGAATTTTTTGGAATGTTTTTTGTAAATCTTTCTATTACTAATCAAAAAAATCCCCCCCATTAGATTTTCAATTTCCTATTTTTGGGTTCTAAACCATGCCTATATGATAGCCATGTTTAAATATTTTAAAGGATGTCAAAGGAAGAGGGAATGGGTTTAGTTGGGTTGCTGCAGGTTTTTTGGGGCTTTGTGGCCATGTTCTAGAAGCATTATCTCCAGACATTTCACCTGCATCTATGGCAGGCATCCTCAGAGGTTGTGAGGTCTGTTTTTTCTAGTTTCCTACAGTTTCTCACAACCTCTGAGGATGCCTGTCATAGATGCAGGGAAAACATCAGGAGAGAATGCTTCTAGAACATGGCCATATAGCTCAAAAAACCTACAACAACCCAATGATTCCAGCCATGAAAGCATTTGACAATACATAGAATGGTCTTATTTTCTGCTGCACTGGAGACATACAACATTATCACACACCAGGATTTAAAGCAAGCAACAATGCATTTCTACCACTTGCAGAATTCTGAGAAATGGAGTTTGGAAAGGTGAGGACCTCTGTAGCTGAGAACTCAAAAGGCCCTGTACTAAACTACTTTTCCCAGAGTTCTGCAGGTGTCAGAAATGTGGAGCTGCCTGATTTAAAGCCCTGATGTGATAACATGTTAGGACTCAGAGCAATTGGTTCAAATGACAGGAAAGGAGATTGAACCTGAAGAACTTCCTGACCATGAGAGCTGTTCAACAGTGGGTCTCTCTGCCTCAGAGAGTGGTGGAAACCCCTTCTTTGGAGGCTTCTAAACAGAGGCTGGGTGGCCATTTGTTGAGGATCCTTTGATTGTGCTTGTCCTATATGACAGAGGGTTGGACTAGATGGCCCATATGGTCTCTTCCAACTCTGATTCTATGTTTCTGTGATTGTAATTGCTGCCTTCCAAAGTAGATACATATGAGCTTGGTGGACAGTGGTTGCACTCAGTGTAAAGCAACTCATGTTCACGGTTATGCTATAATTGCAATTATCCCATGAACATATATATTAATACCACTGAGCCCAGATATGAACTATATTTTTGCCCAAAGTACTTACATGGAGAATTCTGTTAATCTAAACTGGATTTCTCATGCACTACAGACAGATATAAGACTGGTTTTTGGCTTTACAATTTTCCAAGAGAGGATGAGCTCTATTTCATTCTTAGTCCATGACATATCAGTCTTCATATGAGTGGCTATTACTTCAGAGAGATTACATCATGATAATGATTCCACTTCTTTAGCTGCAAATGACTTAACCCTTGATACAACTTAGAGCTGGGAATCTCAAAAATGACATCCACCGTAATGAGCTAGCTATAGAAGAACTTATGATTAGTAGCCAATTTCAGTTTCTGAATAAATGTTGTATATTTGATATTTCCACTAATAGTTTTCCAAAATATATTTTAATACCATAATCGTAAATGCTGACTTGAAAGCAACTCTCCCTGAAGCTGAAATGTGTAAGACAGAAAATCAGACTCAACATGAGGGCTTCATGACATTACTCTGCATCTCCCTGGTAACACCTATTAAAATAAGTGTGCAATGACGTTAGCAGACAGTATTTCTCCGCCCTTCCTCTACAGATGTCAATGAACAAAGTGAAGCAGGACAAGGAGGAGGGAACTCTGGGCATACTGGTATTTAGGGCAGGAGTGAATACTGTTCTGTTATCCTAGATCTATTGAATGTTTTTTTTCCTACAGACTATATGGCTATGTACATTCAAAACAATTTCCTAGACCCACCCAATTTTTCCTCTGGCCACACCCTTTTCTGAAATCATATATCAGCATTTTGTTTGGAAGGTAATGCATAACTTGACAGTCCCTGCCATGATCTAAAATAACTCTTGCTCCTTGGTTTTCAGTCTAAAAATTTCTAGTAAAAATATATGGATAGAAGCTTTTCTCCCTGTAGTATACAGCACCATCTCAAATGTGCTTAGAATGATTCTCTCACTTGTAATCTTGAAGAAGGTAAACCTATGAAGAGATTTAACTTCAAAGTCTGTTGTTACTATTGAGCAGGAGTGGACAACTAAGTCCTTCCAGGTGTATTTGGAGATTTGAAGTAACCCACATAATTGGTTATGGGTCAGTTACATTATAGGTGAAACCCTGCTGAGCACTTTAGTTGTCCGTCCTTGTTACAAGGTAACTGCAAGCTGTGTCCAAGATCTGATTCACTGTTACACAAATGCACCCTACACTGTAGTGCTGGATTGTCTCACAGGTGGTACAGTCATGCACCTTTCCATTGTGCAACTGTTGATCCAAATCTCCACCCACCATATGGAACCTCCTAGCCTAGTGCAATAGTTTGAATCAGCACCACAGGGTTTGCACAACGCCAAACAGGATAGGATCTATCCTGATAAATAGTTGCACCTCTAACGGCACTTCCACGCAGCCCTTTATCCCAGGAGCATTCACATTTTAAAAACATGGATGTTCCTGGGTCCCGATCCACCAATGCCCTGGAAAGTGCATGCTTTGTGGGGTGGGTGTCCAGATGTTCTCCTGGAACTTTCCAGAAGAACTCCTGGACACTCTAATACAGGGATGGGCATTTGGCGGCCCGGGGCCGGATGCGCCCCCTTGGGCGCTCCCATCTGGCCCAAGGGGCCTTGGGCAGTGCTGCTTACCAGGGGAGAGAGGGAGCCGGTTGCAGCGCTGCTTACCCGTGAAAAAGGGAGGCCCGGGCAGGTAGAAAGCCATGCGTGGCTTTGTTTACGCAAAAAGCAAGCAAGGGAGCGAGCAGCGGGGTCCCCTTCCTCTCACACACGCTTGAAAACAAACTCCGGAGGACGCCCTGCCCCTGAGCATCTCCGCGATGGCGTCGCAGCCGGCATCGCGAAAAGCGCTCAGGGGGTGGCGCTTCCTCCGCAGTTTGTTTGGCAACGTGAACGAGAGGAAGGGGACCTCGCCTTCACCTCCTATGCTTGCTTTTTGCTTTGTATCTGGTGAAAAACAAGCATAGGAGGCGAACGCGGGGTCCCCTTCCTCTCACGCACGCTTGAAAACAAACTCCGGAGGATGCCCCGCCCCCTGAGCGTCTCCCGCGATGATGTCCAGCCGGCATTGCCGAACACGCTCAGGGGGCGGCGCTTCCTCCGCAGTTTGTTTGGCAACGTGAACGAGAGGAAGGGGACCCCGCGTTCGCCTCCTATGCTTGTTTTTCGCCAGATACAAAGCAAAAAGCAAGCATAGGAGGTGAATGCGAGGTCCCCTTCCTCTCGTTCACATTGCCAAACAAACTGCGAAGAGCGCCGCCCCTGAGCGTGTTCGGCGATGCCGGCTGCGACGTCATCGCGGGAGACGCTCAGGGGGGGGGCATCCTCCGAGTTTGTTTTCAAGTGTGCGTGAGAAGAAGGGGACCCGCGTTCACCTCCCTTGCTTGCTTTTGCCGTAAACAAAGCCATGCATGGCTTTCTACCTGCCCGGGCCTCCCTTTTCACCCGGTAAGCAGTGCTGCCACCGGCTACCTGGCTTCGCCAGGGAAGGCGCTGCCGGACCTCCTCTTCCAAAGGAGGAAAGAAGAGGTATGTTATTGTGTTCTGGGAGATATAATATTAAATTGATTGCTTCATTGATATAATTGTGTTCTGGGAGATATAATATTAAATTGATTGCTTCATTGATGTAATTTTGTTGTGGGAGATATAATATTAAATTGATTGCTTCATTGATATAATTGTGTTCTGGGAGATATATAAATTTAATTGCTTCATGGATATTATTGCCCACCCCTGTACTATAATATAATAATTATGATAATAATACTAATAATATATGAATATTTCTTGATATATTAATATGTTAATATTAATGATATGAAATATATGGTAAATATAGTAAGTGAAATAAATAAATAATGTAGATTAGCATGTAGTTCCGCCTTTAGGTGCGGCCCTGCATAATATTTTTTTGCTCTCATGTGGCCCCTTGGAAAAAATAGTTGCCCCCCCCCCCTGCTCTAATATGATACGTAGACCTGCTCAGTCTGCATGAGTTTCTCTACCAAAAACCAAGGCAGGGCAGCTATTTCCATTCGATTATTTAAAAGCTAGGGGTTGTTAACTATAGGATGACTATACATCCAACAACTTTGAAAAAAGAAGGACAGGGTCAAATACTGCAAGTCATCTCTCTTGGCTGAGTTGTTTCCCAGCATATAAGATGTGGCATGCTGCATAACTTGAGAAATGTTTCTTTTATTTTGTCATATCAACAGTTATATCTAGCCCTGGACCTGCTACATACTGAAAAACAACAAACTTTGCCTGATATTTGCCTTTACAAAACAAAATAAAAATAGTTTCATCTCACAATTCATTAGGACTGTGAAAAGAGCAGAATGGATGTTTCACATGACTGAAATCAGAGCGTGGCATCCCACTGCCAAGTGCTTGTGCCTGTTCTAGAAAACTAGCATGCAAATCTGACTTGAGCTCAGAAGAACCCCCTCCTGCTATGTGTATATAAAAAGAGAGAAATAGTGGAGCTCAGCATGTGCCAGATTCAGAATCCCATCGCCTGGCCTTCTGAGATTGGTTCCAGCCAAACTCAACTGGCATCTTTCCCCCCCCTAGCATCAGTTTGAAATTAGAATTGAAGCCAGCAAGACTATCTTAAGAAAAATGTTGTCACACGAAGCTAAATTGTGCCATTGTGCAAAGTTTAAATTCTCCGGAGGGCAGTAAAGATGTAGCCATGCCATCCGGACCATTGCACAAGTGGGGCCACACAGTTGCAATACACAATGTGTCCCAATTCAACAATGTGTCTTGAGACACAGTGGGAGCCCCTATTGTTCAACAGTTCATCTTACATGGTATCCCACTGCTCTTTGTCATGAATTACCAACATGGTTGCATATTGTGTCAGTGATGTAGATCTGTCATCATAAAGTTATGCACCATAGACTCTGATGTAGGATCCCAGTGTTAACAAGATTCTTTTCCCATTCTCAAGCAACTGCATCTACAAAATCTTACTATTGCTACTAAAGATATAGTCCTACCAAATTACAACAGCATTTTGCCTCAGAGTATTTATAGGAAATGACTTTTATCTTGACATAAGGACAGAATTGCTATCTCATAGGATTACTGACAGCACCTTTGCAATTACATTTAGGCACAGGATTCATCAGGACTTGACAAACTTATTTTTGAGTTGCATTTCCCATTATTCTCTGGTCAACATAATCAGGACTTTTGAAAGATATAGAAAAGGAATTGCATTTATGCTTAAGAAATAGTTTATTGCAAAGTGTTGGTTTATTAAAAATGCCTGATTTTTTTGTAAGTACTACTTTCACTTAAAACAAATCTTCCATTGTGATGCTTTAAAATAAATTTTCTAATAAGACAAAACTAGAACAGGTAGCCAAAATTAATGATAGTGCTTGGTTGGAGAAATAGGGGTCTATTTGCCCCTTCACTTTCCAAGAAAATTAGCAGAGCAGTGTAGATGTGCCCCTCATTGCATTATTGTGCCTACCCACTGAAAACAGGAAAGTTGTATACTGTTCATATTTGATCTCATAAGAAAGGCAGGAAGATCATGCGTTGTTCCTGAAGACAGGAGAGCCATAAATTTTTCCCTTTTGATTCCACAATCCATGTTACAGATCCTTAAGGTTGATAGGTCTGATTAGGCTCTAATGTCTGACAGAGAATTCCAAGTCCCTCATTAAACTACAAATCCAGGAATTCAATGGGATGAAATCAATGTAGTCAAAGTAATACTTAGGCCCCACAATTGTGCAATGTGGATACTCTCCAGGTGTTCTATTGCACCCTGGATTCTACTGGTCCCTAGGGTGCAGCATTCTTCTGGGACAGTGTTGCTACCACAAATGCTATATCTAGCTTCAAGTGAAGCAATGGCTTCAAACTACAGGAAAGAAGATTCCATCTGAACATTAGGAAGAACTTCCTAACTGTTCAGCAGCTGAACTCTCTGCCCCAGAGTGTGGTGGAAGCTCCTTCTTTGGAGGCTTTTAAACTGAAGCTGGATGGCCATCTTTCGGGAATGCTTTGAATGCAATTTTCCTGCTTCTTGGCAGGGGGTGGGACTGGGTGGCCCACGACATCTCTTCCAACTCTAGGATTCTATGATTTTATAATCTGTTTTCTGATTTTATTAATGCTACAGATCTTTCTTTTATAAAGAATCCTTACCCAATTTCGGTTCCAGAAGTTGGCAAATCCTTGCACTTTCGCAAAGAACAAGAGTTGCTTTTTTATCCCTCCCCACTTGGGGAAAAAACCCATGCTATTGTTCATTTTCTGGCACAGTATAGTTAAAGGTGGCACTGTGTTCAAGAAACTGTGGAACTGGATATGTATTTGCAAATGCACAGCAGAGTGACACCGTCTTATACTGTGTCTGACTTGCAGTACACATATCAAAAAGGTTGCCCACAACGGCTGAACGATCTTCCACCTCACTGCATGGCTAGTTCAGTCCTGGCAAATCAGACAGATCTTTCATACAACACAGATCCTGTAACTGCTTTATATCCTCCTGTACTAAAATGGCTTAATGATGACATTCTGCCGCCATCCAAGCTGCTATAACTGTCAATTGTTTTTGTTACAAGTAGCCTACTTACCATTAAAACAGCCAATCTTGGGGAAAGGTTAGAAAAACATGCAGAAATTAAAATAACAGAAAACAATAATCATACCATCTGGCCAATTCTCCCACTAAGCATATCTTAACTATCAAAGTCTATGTTCCATACAGCCATTTTCCTGCCTGCAAAGCAAGCTCAGATTCCTGGAAATGCTTTTCTGTCTATAAAAAATGGTTTAATATCTTACAAGTGTTTTTAAGGTTGCAAAGTACAATACAGTGCCATACAATTGCTTTCCTGCCAGTGAACCTCAGCCCAACTCCACTCAACATCTTTTCTGGCTGCAACTCAGGCCCCATCTACACTGCCATCAGGCATGTAGCCATGGGGGGCTAAGGGGGCTTCAGCCCCCCCCCCCCGAAATTCTCAGGGTGGTCCGCGAAAAGGCCTTACTGGTACATTATTTAAACTGTTATGTTTATTCATATCATGATCTGATCACCATACTCATTATATCCCACATTAATCGGGTTATTGGGATAACAATACAAAAGGTTTGCTAGGGTAGACCCTCTTCCACCCAGTCTCAGCCCCGAACGAACCAAACTCAGCCTCCCCCCGAATCAAAATCCTGGCTACGGCCCTGACTGCCATATAATCCAGTTTCAGTATTATTGCATTGAACTGAATTATATGGCAGTGTAGATTCATGTAATCCGCCAATCCGGTTCAATCTACATTATAGGAGTCTATGCTGACCATTATATTGCAGTTCAAACTGCATTATATAACAGTGCAGATGGGGCCTCAGTTCTATGTATGTGTGTGCATGCTTTCAAGTTGCTTGTCAACTCATGATGATCCCATGAATTTCATAAGGTTTTATTGTGCAAGGAATATTCAGAGTTGGTTTTACCATTTTTGTCCTCTGAAAACCACCATACAGAACCTGATATTCATCCAAGTACTAGCCAAGGCTAGCCCTGCTTAGTGTCAATCATGTTCTCCTGTATTTCATTATACAGTGGAAATGGAAAGCCAAGGGCCTTTCCACACAGCCCTATATCCTATAATATTAATGTCAGGATTGGGAGATCTGAGCTTAGGAGAAGTTCAGGCTCCCAACCTGCCATGAGATTGCACCGACCTTTGCCCCAGTTCTTTGGTGACCTTGGCTCCAGGTGCATAGAGACTGTGCTGAGTCAAGTGGGAGTGACGTAACTTCCAGATGCATGTGGGGCTGCGGAGGGAAGTGAGGTAAACTCCTCCGAGCCTGGACATTGGACAATTGGACTCATAACGCTGACTCATGGGCCCATGAGGTCACATCCCTTCGGACTATGGGATATGCTGAATCACCCGGATATGGTGCAACCCTGCTTGGACATTGCATGGGCAATGGGGAGGGGCTCAGGGTATATAAGGTGTGTTTGGGTGGTGGGCCGGTGCTTTTGCTTCACATGTGTCGTACCTACAATAAAATCGTGTTGGACCGTGCTTACATCTACGTGTGATCCCTACCGAGTGTTGGAGAGTCGTTACAGAAGCAAAAGCCCCTTTTCAACTATCCCAGCAATGGAGAGGTTGGCTTGGAAAGAAGAAGAATATATTGATAGATGGGATTCGGCCCTGAGGAAATCCGCGAACTATGGAGTGGGATTGGACCACCCTCGACCAAGTGGGGTGCCCGGATGAGCACCGAGAGATGATGGAAGGTGCAGTTGCCCAGGAGGATGAGCTTGAAGAAGCAGAGCGATTGTGGGAAGCTCAGGTGAGCTTGGAAGTGGCCCGGCGAAGGAGAGAGCGATATGACTCCAGACAGGCGGAGGTTTGGAGGGCCGGAGGGATCGGAGGAGCTGTTCCGAAGGACTGGTCAGCTCAGGCGGATCCAGAAGTGCGTGGGCCCAGGGAGACTGTGCCGAAGGACAGGCCAGTTCGGATGAATTTGATGGAGTGTGGCAGTGAGACCACGGAACCTGCATCACTCTCGGAATTGGAAGTGATGAAATGTAAGTTGGAGGCTATGGAACAGACCATGAGGAGGATGTCTCGAGCCATGTCCCAAAGAGAGCCGATAGAGTCAGTTTGGAGTGCCCCGGGCGGAGGAGACTTCACCTATTATTCATGGATGGATGGCGGAATATCAGCTGAGCGTCCTAGATCTCCTTTGGGAGTGAGGACCGTTGGTGGCCATCCAGGAGGAAGTCCGGCTCAGATGAGGCGCCCTGTGCAACCGGCTGGAATGGGAAGAGGTGTTACCAGGCTCGAGGTCCCTCAAGGGAGGGAAGTGCTGTCCCAGGAGTTTGGGGCCCGTATGAAGAAGGAACCATTACGGGTTGAGTTTGAAGGGGAAGCCTGCAAAGTAGCCTTTTTTGCCGCTGCGGTGCAAGACCATATGGAGGACTACGGTCACCTTTATCCCAGCGACAACAGCCGAGTGCGGGCCATCGGGGCGGTGTTCAAAGGAAGGGCAGCTGAATGGTATGTCCAATGCCATGACCGCCGAGACCCGTGTTTGCGATCCGTGAGAGGTTTTCTGCAGGCGATTAGGAATCGATTTCGGGGATCCGCTGGAGAGGATTAAGGCAAAGGAAGCGCTGCGCTGCCTGACTCAGGGATCCCGTTCTGTCACCGAGTATGCAGAAGAGTTTATGGGATTGGCTGGAACAGTTGCTGAATGGTCTCCAGCTACCCTACTCGAGTTGTTTAAGGACGGCCTGCGGAAGGAGATCCTTGAGTGGTGTCTACATCGAGATGATCCTGGCGGCGTCGATGGTTGATCCAGCTGGCGGCAGTGTAGAAGAATTCTTGCCCAGGTGCAGCGGACGCGTTTCCAGCCTGCGAGATCCAGGGGATCCAGTCGTGGTGCCCCATGCGGAGTAAATCCATTGATCATTTGGATGTACTGCAAACAATAATCTGCAAGTCGTTGACACTTATCCCAATCCCAGGTTCTCGCTTCGCCATCCCGATCTCTCGGACAGATGGCCAAACCTCTGTGCACAGATTGCTAAGTTCAAAAGATTTCTATCTCCTGGGGTGTTTCTCTCTTACTGCCAACAAACAAACCTGTCCCAGTTATCTAACACGATTGCAAAGGGGCCTCTTTTCTTCTGCTTTGAGCCTGCACTCCCATTCTCTGGCCTGAGATCAAACCCACTTCAGTGCTTCCCTTCCCCAATGTGTGTTCCTGAAAAGTGTTAAGTGGGCACGAAATAAACTATACTCTGCCGATGTCCTGCAGACCCTGGATTCGCCCTTCTCGCCTCCCACGCCACCAATCGAGGCGCTTTGGCTCTGGCGATCGGACCTGACGTCGCCTCCGACTCTCTGCGTGCTTATGCCGGTTTGCTAGCCCCAACGGCTGGGCACCTTGTTAGGTGTCCCCGGACTTTATACTAGCCAGCTCAAGAGGCTGCTTCTCTCAGCCAGCCTTCCTTCGGGCTTGAGTTCACCCACAACGTTAGTTGCAGTCTCTCCCGTGTCCACAGGCGTTCGTTTGGGACCAGCCAGGCGGCCGGCTCAGTGCAAAAAAGTGGTCAAAAACAGGTGGGGCGCCCTTCCAGCCCTCCCTGGGTAGTCTCACCTTACTTGCCTGGGAGCGAGCGCTGTCCACGATGGGGACCGTGTTTGTTTTCCTCAACACAGACCCGCTCTAGGTACCTTTACCATCACGTGGGGTCACCAATGAAGCAGACTAGGAGTTATGGAACCCAAGTACCAAATTAACTTTACCAAAGCTGCTTGTACGCGCGGGTTCTAGGATGAGGGAGAACACACGACAACTGTGAAGTAGGTGAAAATCAAAAAAGATTTATTTCTGGCACCAGCTGGTGGGCCTTTGCTGCAGAACACAGCTGCAAATCAGGGCAAAGGAACCCCGTCACATCTCATACAAAGACATTTATACCCCAATGGAGTCATTTCAGTTAAGCCCACCTCTTCTTCATGGATAAAACAATCATAATTGGCTGGTGATTTCTGTTGCTTACATGACATTTCATTAATCCAATAAACAGTGCATTTTTCATTAGCATCACATCTTTGTCATACCTAAGAATGAGAACAATAGCCATCTATAAGTTATTTCTTTCACACAGTGCAGTTATCAATGCTGAGTCTCTCTGTTCCCTGATTGAAACATTACTTTCCAGGCCCGTACAGCAGCGGAGAAGGACAGACTCTTTGCCATGCGCAGTGATGTTTCCATTCGCATTAACTTTCCATAGCTCAAACTGTACTGCTTCCACCCATCTAGCCTAATGTTATCTACAACTCGGGCACAGGGTGTATTAGAGAGCATTAAATCACAGTGTTAGTCTTTCATTGCAAGTGCCTGCCTGATTCTTGGCACCAAAACCCACTTTTCAGAGCTAACACGTATGTAGCATCACTCTCTGACTGTACTTTTTATGCTCGGAAAAGTACCAAACCTGCTTTATTCCCACTTTGACCCATGGATAAATTGGCCTAGGCTGTTTTAGACTTATAAATAAGTAAGCTACTTTAAGGTATGGATGGCAGACAATGTGACTTTAACACTTCACCACAGCTTCTTACCTATCAGATAGCACTGTAGTGATGGCCATACCAATCTGTGATGTTTGTTTTCAACTTCTAATAGCCACAGATCATCACAAATAATGCCCACTAATCAGTTTACATAGGGCCTGGTTGATCCATGAGTTTTAATGAGCACAGTACTTAAAAACAAAGTTTGATGGTGAACATTTCAGAACTCTATCAAAATTTCATTATTATTTCATTATTGGCGATTTTTAAGACAGAACCAATTAGGAACTGCCATTTAAAATGAAATGTTGAATATTTTGTTAGAGTTCTGAAATGTTCACCACCAGAACATTTCTTTTGTAAGTACTTTTGAACCATTTAGAACAATTGATCAACCAGGCCTAGTATCTACCTTTCCCCAAAATGTTTGTGACAAGTTTGAGTAGCAGCTAAAATAAATAAATAAATAAATCACTTCTTCGTTAATATTACAGCCAAGGAGACTTGGTATTTGGTATTATATGTTAATTTATCAGAATAGAGGAGGGTGGTTATACACAGCACAAACACCATGAATGGTAAGTGTGAATGCATAAACAAACCCCAAGTCAGCAACTGGAAAATCTATGTGTGATGGTCATGTATCTGAAGGACTACTGCTGCTAACATAAAAGAAAAAGGCAAATAAATATGGCAGTACTATAATGCATGGGTATGAGATTCCTAGAAGTATCCAACTTCTTTTTGGAGGCTGACATTTTCCAATTCTTCTCAACTATTTTCCTATTTATTCAATGCATATTCCATCTTTGATATCCAAAGTGGCTTCTAACACAGATTAAAACAAAGTACAGCTAAATTTCTAGTGATAGCAAAAGCTTTAAACAACAATTAACTAGGTGATCCCATTGAGAACGCTGATTTGAAACAGCATAAAGCATATTTAGAATACGTATAATAAAGAAGATGTAAAGATACATTATTCCCCATTAAAAAGCCTTTCTTCCCAAATGAATTGATAGTTGAAGGCTTCCCTAAATAGATCTTTACCTGCCAATGGAAAAAAAGGAGAAGATAGAGTGACAAACCGTATCCCCATGCAAGAAATGTCTGCAGCATGGAAACAGCCACCAAGAAGGCTCTTTAGTACAGTATGTCTATTTGTATGTTTTCTCTCAACATGATGATGACAGTACTAGAACCAAAAGAAACCCCTTCTCTGGAGATATTAAATCTTGATTCATATAAAGATACTGTCTTTCTGATGGTGTAGTTTCAAGCCATATAGGATTTTACAGGTTGTAATCAACACTTTGGATTATACCCAAAAGCAGACTTGTAACCCCTGAAGCTGTTCCCTTGAACCAATCCCATCTTTTGTGACCATTCAATTTCCAAGTTACCATTTTATTTCTTTTTTCAGTGAAAAAGAAGCAAACATCAGTAAAAGAATTTGGCTTCAGATAAATCTTTGTAACTCAAGAGAAGCAACTTT